>SKCR01037262.1:0-69412 GCA_019454045.1 Zanthoxylum bungeanum
AGAAAGTCATGTAAACTAGACACATAAGACGTTAAACAATGAAAATTTCAGCCTTTATTCTATTTCGAGTGAAACACAGCGAATTTTCCAATTTAACCAATGTGCAGTGAATTTTAAGTCGAAGAGTAGAATTTGATTTGCCATATCTCAACCTTCGTAACTCTGAATTGGGCTCCGTAAAATCTGTAGCAACCTAGATATATAATTTTCCTATTAGGTTGAATGCTCATGCATATTATGTTTCTTTCATTGCAGGGAAAATATTTTTGTACTGTTTATTCTAACAAAGTTAATTGATTATAGATCGACGTCAAGGATCACAACCGCCATCAACTTCATAATACATTCTCCATCGAATTCCAAATATGTGAGTGAATTCTTTATTTATTTTTTAAAAATGATTTCTTGATCATGTTTACAAGGATTTGAGTATGGTTATTTGAGATATTTGAATGTTTCGGTTATGTTTGAAAAACTAAGATGTTTTGGATATGAAGTTGTTGATTTGAGCTTGGTAATGATATTTGCTTCTATTTGATCTTTACCATTGAGATATTGGTTTCGTGATTAGTGATGGTTTATGATTTTATTGATTTCATTTTTATGATCTTGACTACGATTCATGATAATTATGTTTTACGATAATGTTATGATGGTGTATATGGTTTGTAATGATAATATCTTATGTCAATTTTCATAATGATTATGTTTTAGTGAGCATTATGATTTCAAGAAATTAATTGACTTATTGATTTATTTTTGGACCCTCCCCGAATACACCACCTAGATATCATGTGCACAAGTGTGATTATATTTTCGAGACTAGGGGGTGGCGATATTAGCGCCCTTGGATCCCTTACAGCCTTAGATGTCGCATTCCTAAGTGTAGTTCTAGTGTCTTGGGGGACAACAATACGTAACGATACAAAACACTGGTTATTTTTCAGATAGGTGTGTGACAGGATGACGATATGTAACGCCCCCATACACCAGTTTTTCTAATGAGCTATTTCTGAATTTATGAATGATTATTTGTTAAGTTAACTTTGGAGTTTTGAAATTATTATTTGAATTGGGAATTTTTGAAAACGTGTGTTTTATTCAAAATTTAATATCATTATTTCCTAATTATTATTTAATTTGTTTTATAGCTTCATTCACTAGGTTGGTTAAGACTCGCCCCCCTCTCACTCCACTGATTTTGCAAGATCATTTACCTGGTAAGCTATTGTAGACTTTTGAAGCATAAGCCGAGGAGACGAGGTGTCATTACAGTCAATAGGGTCGGTCCATCATGTGTATTTCATATTCATAGAAAATGTCATTAATGTTTTTTCAAGTAGTTGAGTTGTAAATATACCCTAGATATTTTGTAAACATTTGAGCATATATATATATATATATATAATGCATTTTGGGCTTGGTGCCCTTGTTTAATATGTGCATGAGTTCAGTTATTATTTGATTCAAATGTTATAGTATGAGATTATTATAGCATTAGTCAGAGGTTTAAGGTGAAGGTAAGATCTGTTACCTGTCGATAATATCTCTAGATTGCAGATATTACAAATTCACTATTAGAGCATAGTTTAGAGGTCAGTGACTGCAGTAGAAGGGTGTTAGTCTATTGTATATGTAGTATGTTCGAGATACTCATATATAAGAGGCTACCTCTTCAGTGCCCTATTTCCTCGAAGTATGTCTCATTTCACTTTAGAATCAAGTGTTCTGTAAATTAATCTGATCTAATTTATTCTTTTATAGATATTATGCCACCCGGACGAAGAGTTAGAAGTGAGGATGCACCATAAAAGTCAGAACGAGGGTCAACTGCACCTCAGACTGAGATTGATTTGGGACAGAGAGTCGAATCTATCCAAGAGAGAAAGATTAGTGATGCTCGTGATATGCTAGTTGTTCAAGGCCTAGAGGTAGTAGCTGCAGGTATGTAGCAATTACAACATTTGATAGATACTCTTATTCAATTACTTTCCTGATAGCAACAGCCTCCGAACTAAGTATCGAAAGTTGTTATATCTCCATTATCTGTACCACCCTCACCTGTAGTACTGCCTTCGGCTCACCAGGCTGTGGCCCCACAAGATAGAACAGACCATTCCCCATATCAGACAAGACCTTCTTTCCCACTATAGCAACATTCTCTGGTGTCGGTTCAAGTTGTACAACAACATGAGTTGTTGTTGGAGTTGGTACTTTGAACGCCAATCCGAATAATAAATTGTACATTATATTGTATTATTTATTAATAAAATAACTACATTTTCATTTCAACCTTATCAATGGAAATGGCATTATGCATATTAGATTGATATATAAATATGATGAGAATGATATCGACCTTAGAATAGTCATGTAGTCATACTGATACTGGGTGGTCCGATATTGAGATAGTATTACTAGTATAAACTATTCTTAAAGTAAATATTCTTAATCATTTATTTTGTAATACAGTCGAATTTCTATAACCTAGAAGACTAGCACATGTCCTATATTGGAATTGGATTTCCAATGGTTTAACCCGATGTACCATGAGCTTGAGAAGCTCGTATAGACATGTGGGTATTCGTTGGAGTGAATACTGAATGACTCATAGGTAATTCCTAATAGTTCAAAGTACACACCACCATCAATAGGAATCTCCTTGAGTCAAGTAGCATATGTGGTCCTTTGATTATAGGATAACATTGATTTTATGTGTGATCCTACACACTATGATGCCATATATGTCAGAGACCTTTCATGGTCTGATTGCTAGATGTTCGTTGGGTGTGGATCGATGCACTCGTTAATCAAGTGCGTATCAAGATAAGATCTGTTGGCCCGTATGTGTACTATAAGTGGTTTATGTATCCATTTGAGTAAGTCACGATTCTTAAGACTTTGCCCAAAGCTGATTACCTAGGATGGATCACATATATTATAAATGATGTTCTGATTAATTGTAAAGAATCGTGTACATATCGACATAAGATGATCACCTCAGAAACTTGACGGTGTAATCTATGTTTCCTAAGCACAACTCGGATAGCCGACACATAAGGATTGTTAATGTGATGACCTCGACTTGTATAGTTCAGAAAGGTCATTCTTGTTCTTTGCGAATTTGGAGGTGGCCGAATTGCGTACATATAAGTTAGGCTTATATGATGAACATTTCTGGATTTAAAGAGTCCCACAATATTAAGTGTGCTCCTTGAGCACTTGGATAATCGATAATATTTGATAATAAATAATATTTGATATCATAATTATCAACTAAAGTAATTAAGTATTATTGGATAACATTAATTATTTACTTTGATCCAATTGGATTAATCCAAAATCACACACGAGTTTTGTTGTAATTTCATAAATATCTCTACCATTGGAGGATATTTTGGTAATTATAAATATTTAATAATAGGTGTATTTGTCTTGATTTAATTGGATTAAATCAAAGTGGTAGACATTTAACTAATCCATTAATTAAACTTTATCTTGATTTAATTGGATTAAATCAAAGTGGTAGATAAATGTGATTAGTCACACCTAATTATACATATCTGGACAAATTGGATTTAGCCCACCTAAAAGTTGATTAAGATTTTTATTAATTAAAAATTCCATAAGTTTTGCTATAAAAGCAAGCTTGAGCAAGTTTTTAATTAAGCTTGAGTTTAAGAAAGTTAAGCTTGTGAAAGCTAAAACAAGCAAGAATTAGAAATATTAGTCTAAGTAAAAGAAGTGTTTAGAGAAGATTTAGAAGTTCTCTACAATATTTCAACAAGGAGAAATCAAGATTGGATCTTGAAATGAAGCTTGCTAGCATTGGAATTAAGATTGGATCTTGGATTCAAGCTTGCTAACTTTGGAAGTTCTCTACAATAATTTAACAAGGAGAAGAAGATTGGATATTGGAATCAAGCTTATTAGGTAAGTTTGATCTTCTCCGAAGTTATGTTTTCATTAGTGAGTTATCATTAGTGAAATATATAGTGATGTATTATGTATTAGATACATAATAATATAGATTGATGTTGAAATTAGGCTAATGAATTTTGTATGGATGCTTTGGAAGTATAAACACAATATCCTTGTGATTGAGTCTGTGTATGTTGGACATAAACATAAAATTAGAGTTTGAGACTCTAGATAATAGCTTGAAGCTATGACTACCATTCTAGAATCAATTGACCACCTTTGGGTGACCTAGAATTGTTCATGAGTCGTTTCATTGTGGGATTCTATTTTGGTTCGTGTTTTGATTCAAAAAGATACATATATATTTAGAATATATATATGTTTGTTGTATAACATGTGTTGAGGTTGGTTTTGAAAATAAAAATTATTTTGGGTGTGTTTTAAAAGGTGTTTAAGGTTTTAAATTAAAAAAAAAAATATGTTCAGGTCTGCATGCAGCCAGCTGCTGTTTGTAGCGCTCGCTAGGTGTGCATTACTCGATTTTTGTGTGGGATCCGGTCTTTCTTCTGTTTTATTTTTTCGGACTCTGATTTATCCCAGGTTTTTCCTATACACTCGTAATGGAATATAATATTCCATTAAAATATTTAAAAATACACCCATGCTTGATATCCATGGGTTAGATCCACTTTCGTTGCGTGGGGTACCGATCCGACCCTATAGGTCCCACAACTGTTCCAATAGCTGTTAGTTTCATTACATGATTTCCGAAAGCTCCAGCCACCTACATTATGGGGTGGAAACCTCCCAAAACCTCTATGGATTCGTTGAGGAGTCTGATCGTATTTGTACTGCCTTGGGATATTCTTTGGTGAGGGTGGTGGAGTTGGTTTATTTTCAGTTATGTGATGTAGCATACATCTGGTTTACTACTTTTCCAGACAGCCGATGACCAAGTCCTCCCCCATTGGCTTGGGCAGAGTTCAGTTCAGTCTTTTTGTTTAGAATTATGTCTTAGAGTGTCAGAGACGTAACATCTCGGGAGTTTGCGCAACTAGTACAAGAGGATAAGATGTTTGTATTAGGGGTGAGCAACGGTTCCGGTAGACCCGGAACCGGTTGGAACCGGACCGATTTTTCGGGTTTGGAACCTGAACCGGTTGTAATCGGGTAGGTTTCGGTTCTAAAAATGAAGGAACCGTTTTTATCCGGGTAGGTTCCGGTTCCAAAATGATTGGAACCGGAACCAGACCATGGAACCGGTTTGCTGAAGCAACTGAAAGAGCAGATAATAACTATTTTTTTTGTTGGAAAAAACAAGTAATGAAACTGCAGAGAATTGATAGAGAGTGCCGCTTGTTTGGTGAACCAGAAAGTAGAGTCCTAAAGCTGAATACATCTAAGACGAATGACAGTTCAAAAAATAAAATAAGGATACAATAAGAATTGACAAGTTGATAAATGAATTCCACACCAAAGTAATATTTGATACTGCCTTAGAAACCCATGAAAAGGTACAGATAGAATTGAATATACCACTCATTTGGCTAAGGCAAGCAAATATAATAAATAGAGAGTCAAGAAGCTAAATTTTTTATTTTTTTTCTAAAAAACATATTTAACAAATGTAAATATAAAGAATTCTCAATATTTGATTACTAAAATAAAACCAAAATCACTTTGAAAAATGAAAAGTAACGTGTGAATATGAGAAAGAGCTAACTCCACATACCATTTTGAACTGATAAACTAACAACCTAATTATCTGATACAAAATACAAAAAGCTGAAAAACAAAATTAACCAGAAAGCCAAAACCAAATATGATCCAAAAGCTTTGAGGAGCTTACCAGTAAAGAAAGGTGACTTTTTGAAGCAACAATGATAAAGAAATTTGCTCACTTCCTCTTTATTCCTTTTTTTAATCACAAAAATGCAATATCAATTAAAAAACTTCATTTTTTTCATTCTTGAGCTTCCGCACTCCGATTTGGTCCCCATTTTTTCCTACAGACTCGTATTGGAATGTAGTTTTCATTAAAATATTTTAAAATAGGGTAATTCGGAACCGGATTGGAACCGAATAATAGGGTACCTTTTTTAATTGGGTAGGTTCCGGTTCCACTTAGTGCGGAACCGAATTTTTCCGGGTAGGTTCCGGTTCCATGCGTAATCGGAACCGAAACTGGTTTTGCTCACCCCTAGTTAGTATCGGAGTACGACATACATTTTATGCAGATTTCTTAATTTGCTCCTCATCTAGTTAGTACTAAGGAAATGAAGGTGGAGAGATTTGTGAATGGGCTCCGGGATTATCCGTTCAAATTAACTTATTTAACAGAACCAGAACCAGCTATTTCAGAACTGGAATCGGCTATTCCGGAACTGGACCCGGCGGTTCCAGTTCCATTTTCTGAACTGGATATCTTCAATTCCGATTCGGAATTAGAACTGGCGGTTCCTGAAACTAGAGATTCCAGGCGATACCGGTTCTGGTTCCAAACCAGACATTGACAGGGCTTACATACATACAGGATGCTCCGGAAAAGAGGCTTATGGTTATTTTGCTTATGTAGATTCCATAGGTGTATTGATCAGGTCCCAGTGGTTAGGGATTATCTGGATGTATTTCTTGAGGAGTTGCCATGTTTGCCACCATATATGGAGATTGAGTTCTACATTGATGTTGTTCCGGGCACATAACCTATATCGATTCTCCTATATATGATGGCCCAATCAGAGCTCAAAGAGTTGAAGGCACAGTGGCAGAATTTATTAGATTGTGGTTTCATATGCCCAGTATGCCTCCATGGGGTGATCCGGTGTTGTTTGTGAAAGTGAATGATGGAATCGTTCGACTATGCATCGATCATAGATAGCTCAATAATGTGACAATCAATAATAAATATCTGTTGTCGAGGATCAATGATTTGTTTGATCAGTTACATGGACCTCAATGTTTCTTCAAGATTGATCTTCTATCAGGGTATCATTAGTTGAAGATTCAGAAGGAAGATATTCCGAAGATAAATTTCCAGACCAGATATAAGTATTATGAGTTCTTGGTGACGTCCATTGTCCTGACTGATTCCCTATCTACCTTTATAGATTTGATGAAAATGGTGTTCATACCTTTTCTAGACTGGTTTACAGTAGTATTTATTGACGATATCAAAGTGTATTCTCATAGTGAACATGAGTATTTATAGCATCTTCATAAGGTATTACAGACACTGATAGAACATAAGCTTTATGTCAAGTTCTCGAAGTGTGAGTTCTGGATTTCTAAGGTGACTTTTCTAGGCCATGTTGTGACAAATGAAGCGATTAATGTAGACTCACAGAAGATTGAGGCCATACAGAATTGGAATTGACCTGCCAGCATGATTGAAATTCAGAGTTTTCTAGGATTAGCTGGTTACTACATGAGATTTGTTGAGAATTTCTCCAGAAAAGCTGCCCTATTGACACGATTGACTCAAAAGAATGTAAAGTTCGAGTGGTCAGATGCTTGTGAGAAAAGCTTCTAGGAGCTCAAGCAACGGTTGACTACAACTCATTTTCTAGCACTGCCATCGGGTTCAGGAGGGTACATGGTATACTGTGATGCTTTTAGAGTGGGTTTGGGTTGTGTGTTGATGCAAATGGGGAGAGTAATTGCTTATGAATCTAGGCAGCTGAGACCTTATAAACAAAATTATCCCACTCACGATCTAGAGATGGCAGCTGTGATTTTTTCCCAGAAGATATGGAGGCATTACTTATACTGGGAGACATTTGAAATAAACATTGATCACAATAGTCTTAAGTATATTCAGAGTTAGAAGAATCTTAACTTGAGACAAAGATGTCGGGTTGAGCTACAGAAGGATTATGAATGTTCTATTCAGTATCATTATGCAAGGCGAAAAGTAGTAGCATATACCATGAGCAAAAAATCTATGGGGAGCTTATCCCGTTTGTCCGTGGATATGTGGCGTCCTATACAACATATGTAGAGTTGGTTTCAGGATGGGGTAGTCTTTCAATTAGTTAATCACATAGCATTGTTGGCACATATACATGTGAAATTCATCCTTATATATGAAATCAGAGCTGCTTAGGAAGTGGATCCTCATGTTCAACATATCAGAGGACGTTTGGAGCAGGGTATGGATGATGAGTATTATGTAGACAATGATGGCCTTCTGAGAAAGAAAAACATAATGGTGGTTCCTGCAAACTAGGAGATGAGACATTTATTGCTAATAAAAGTTTATGCTTCCTTTTATACTATGCATCATAGGATCACAAAAATATATCATGATCTCAGGGATCTTTATTAGTGGGAATGCACGAAGAAGGATATAGTAGAATATGTTACGAAGTGCCTCATTTATTACCAAGTGAAATGTAATACCCCGCCAGAGGTAAGGTGCTATCGGCATGAGACATGATTGACCCATCTCCATAAGCCTATAAATTTATAGAAAATCGGGCATGATGTATCCTAAAACTGGACAAGCTGGAACAAAGACCAGCATCAAAACGAAACTTGAAATAGATATCATACATCAAAAGTGTTTGGAAGCGGCAGCGAGTGCGCAGCGGAAAATAAAAATTATTATGCCGCTTTCCCTTTGCCCAAGACCCATTTGTTTTGATTATTCTACAAGCCTAGGCATGTTACTATACATTATAAGCATAAAACTCATAAAACATGCAAAGAACATAAATCTAAACATGCTAACTATCATAAGAACTCTAATTAAAATAAAGAAAGAAAAAGACTTACTTGAACCGAAAACTCCTCCAGTCCTCCCTCCAATCTACAAGCTTTTCTCGAACTCAGCAAGCTCTTCCACGTTCCAAAGAGCCACCCAAGTGTGTGGCCTCCAAAGATGCACACACCAAATCCAAAACTCAACGGCAAGACTACGCCTTGAGTGCACATATATTTTGCCCTTGGTGTTAGCCTAGACAAATACCTCAAAAATTTTAACTCGAGGTTCCTCTAGTCAATTAGACTTAAGGATCCTCAAAATCAGTGGCTTACTCTTAAACTTTAGAGTTGCTCATTTATATAAACCCAAGATATGAAAAGTTTTGGTGTAGCAAATTTGTGAAGAAATCTTTGGGTTTATATAGTGCTCCAAAGACAACAAAATTAATTAAGAATCCGATGTGGGATAAAAGCTAATTTAATCTTAGCCATTGGATCTTAATTTAGTGGTTTAATGAGATTATAAAACCCTAATAAGAGTTTGGGCCGAATTGGAATTCAAAACAAATAAATTTTTTTACTATTCACATTACTATTCATGTTACTATTCACGTGAATAGTAATTTTTTTTAATTCCAATTCCCAAAGTGCCCCCATCGTCATTCACCAATCTCTAAGCCACTATGGAACCTCATAAATGATATGTTCAATAATTAAAAAAAAATCATATATGAAATGACTAGGGTACGGAAAGTGTCTACAACAATCATATATGCTGTTATATTTGTATTGTGCACTGTTAACCATTGATTTCGACTTTGTTGTGTGTGACCTTTTGGGTTCCCCTCAAGTTGGACATGAAATGAATCATGATAATTTAATCGAATATAAATTATCCTCCGATCAGATGGTCGTTCGATTTCAATGACCAAGGTTGACATCTAGCAACATGCCAAGGCCCCCAAATGAGAAAGAAAGATTTATATACCCATTCTGTATGCGATTTACATATGATACGGTCCCTCGCCTCACTGTATCCCCACATATTGACCTAGGGTACGGAAAATGTCTACCCATATGGTCAAAGGTATGATGTTGATAGTGTTATGAATCGTGCTAACCCAAGAATCTCACATGATTCTTCCGCTGTGGCCACAGTCTCAAGCAATGATCACACATATCAACCCACGAACTGAAATAATACTCTTATAAGAAAATTTTATCCGAGAGAGTGGCGATTCTCTGTTGTATCATTACAAACTTCATGTGTTTCAATAAATGACCCAATCATACCCTTATGACCGGATCTTTTGAACCAGGGAAATAGAATGTCAAAGTTATTTGATCCACACATAAGATTGTAAAGACCTCAAGTCTAATGACTAGTCATATAATCGATACATGAAAGTTCTTACAGACACATTGGATAAACACTCCATATGAAAACTTTCGGCGGTCAGTTCGATGGACACGAGCAACTCATGCATCCATGTGATACACCAAGCGGACGGATCTCTGCTAGTAGCCTATGAGATCGGCTACCCCACTTAAGGGCGGATCATATCATCATTCTAGTCTCTCCGCTTTGTGAACGCCCAGATTATTCACAAAACTATGACTAGGAATATTTAAGAGTAATGATTCTCATAACGCGTGGAAGCCATCGTCTTATTACTCCAAGGGTTTTATTACAGTGTTGATGTTTCATATAAGTTATGTAAGACACGTATAATAAAGATTTTCATTTTATTAATTAATGAAAATATTACAAATACATGTACATATAGCCCATCCACAAGTTGGGTATAGGGCATATCCCTAACAATCCCCCACTTGCACTATAGCCAACTAGTATGAATCTGGACACCATACTCCCGGGTGTGCCTATCATACTTTTGTTGAGTCAGCCCTTTAGTAAGAGTATCTGCAAGATTATCTTCTGTGGGTATTTTCTCTATAATAACTTCTTTTCTCTCAACAATCTCCATGATGAGATAAAATCGCATGAGTACATGCTTGGATTTCTGGTGGGACCTTGGTTCATTTGATTGAGCAATGGCGCCCGTGTTGTCACAGTACATCGTGACGCCATTCTTTATCGCGGGAAGCACTTCAAGATCCGTGATGAACTTTTTTTATCCAGACTACTTCTTTAGCTGCCTCAGATGTTGTAATATACTCGGCTTCAGTGGTGGAGTCCGCTGTAGTTGACTGCTTTGAGCTTTTCCAACTGACAGCACCGCTATTCAAAGTAAACATATATCTTGTTTGCGATCTGCTGTCATCCTTATCGGTCTGAAAGCTCGCATCACAGTAACCAATGTCTTTCATCTCAGAACAATCTTCGTATGTCAAAAACACATCCTTAGTTCTTCTCAGATACTTGAGGATTATTTTGATATCTGCCCAGTGTTGCTCACCAGGATTTTCCTGATACCTCTTGTTATGCTAAGAGCATAAGAGACATCAGATCTTATACATAGCATGGCGTACATGATCGATCCTATTGCTGAAGCATAAATGATCCTACTCATACGCTCTCTATCTGAAGGAATATGTGGACATTGCTCCTTAGATAAATTGATTCCATGACAAGTAAGTAAATTACCTCTTTTGGAATTTTCCATTTTGAATCTTTTCAAACTTTATCTTTGTACGTAGATTGAGAAAGTCCTAACAACCTCTTAGATCTATTACGGTAGATCTTAATGTCGAGGATGTAGGCTGCTTCTCCCAAATCTTTCATGGTGAAATTCTGAGATAACCATTGCTTGGTGGCTTGCATCATGGGAATATCATTCCCGATGATTAATATATCATCGACATATAATACAAGAAATACAACAGCACTCCCACTACTTTTCCTGTAAACAAAAGGCTCGTCTACATTTTTGATGAAGTCAAATTCTTTGATTGTCTCATCAAATCGTATATTCCAACTTCTGGAGGCTTGCTTGAGTCCATAAATGGATCGTTTAAGATTACATACTTTATTATGATCATCCTTAGATACAAACCCCTCAGGTTGTGTCATATAGACTTCCTCTACGAGGTTCCCATTAAGGAAAGCTGTTTTGACATCCATCTGCCAAATCTCATTATCAAAGTGTGTAGCTAGTGCAAGTAAAATTCGAATGGACTTTATCATTGCAACAAGCGAGAAGGTTTCGTCATAGTCAATTCCTTGGATTTTTCTATAACCTTTCTCCACTAACCTAGCCTTATAGGTTTGGATGTTGCATTCTGCATCAGTTTTATGCTTGTAAATCCACTTGCAGCCTATGGGTTTTATCCCTTCAGGTGCATCTACCAAGTCTCAGACTTGATTTTGATACATAGAGTCTATTTCGGATTTCATGGCCTCAAGCCACTTGACTGAATCAATGTCACGCATTGCTTCGTCATAACTGGTGGGATCGCCATTATCAATAACCTGATCATGTTCCTCATCAATATGGAAACCATATCTTTCAGGCTCATGTCTTTCCCTACCAGACCTTCTGAGTTCATAACCTTGTGGTTGTTCCATCGCTGCCCTTTTGAGGGGCCTAGGGTTTAGTTCTATGTTAGTTTGTTCTTCTCGTACCTCATCGAGGTCAAGTCTACTCTCACTATATTTATTGAGAAGGAATTCATTCTCTAGAAATTTAGCATTTTGTGAGACAAATGTTCTTTGTTCATTTGGGACGTAGAACACGTATGCTCTTGAGTTCAAGGCATATCCTACAAACTTACATTTAACTGCCCTATCATCCAATTTGTTAGTTTGTGTGAGCTTGACATATACGTCACATCCCCAAACTCTTAGATAACTAAGACTAGGACGTTTCCCAGACCATAACTCATATGGTGTTTGACTAACAGTCTTGGAAGGAACTTGGTTTATTAGTAGTGCTGCAATTTCTAAAGCAAGACCCCAAAATGAAAGAGGTAGATCCGTGCCTGGCATCATTGATCGGACCATATATAATAATGTCTGATTTCTCCTTTCGGAGACCTCATTATGCTGTGTAGTTTCCAGAGGAGTCCACTGGGAAACAATGCCATTTTCTCTCAAGTAATCTTGAAATTCATTGTTTAAGTATTCACCACATCGGTCAGACCTTAGTGACTTAATACTTTTATTAAGCTGGTTTTCTACTTCAGCCATGAAGTCTTTGAATTTCTCAAAGGCTTCAAATTTGTACCGCATAAGGTACACATACCCATATCATGAATGATCATCGATAAAGGTAATGAAGTAGGAGAATCCACCTCTAGCGGTGACTGACATTGGTCCGCATACATCAGAGTGTATGAGTTCTAATGTCTCAGCTGCACGATGTCATTTACCTTTGAAGGGTAATTTGGTCATTTTACCAAGTAATCATGACTCATAAGTTCCATAAGGTTTATATTTGAAGGGTTTGAAATACCCATCCTTATGTAGCTTAGTTAATCTTGTTTCATTGAAATTGAAGTGATTCATTGAGATTATTCTAGTTAACGTTGTATTTATTAGAGGTTGAACATTCTTTGTTAGTTTGTAAGACATAGATACCATTATTCAAAATATCATCTCCATATTTTATTCATTGAAATAAATAGAACATTCATTACAACTTATTAGGCATGAAAAGCCTTTATTACATAAAGAAGAAATTGAAATGATGTCTTTACTAGAGAAGGTACATAAACACAATCTTCTAAGTCTAAAACTAAACCATTAGGCAAAACTAATGAATAAGTCCCCACGCACAATGCAGCCAGTTTTGCTCCATTACCCATGCGTAAGTCAACCTCCCCATGACATAGTCTCCTACTGTTTCTCAGGCCCTACACATTGTTACACAAGTGAGTCCCACAACCGGTGTCAAACACCCAAGTAGAAGGTTCAGAGTTTTGAGAATATAGTTCAATCATATACAACATACCTGAAGCATTGGGCTTTTTGGCCTCTTGGGCTTCCCTAGCTTCCTTGGCTTTCAAGGATCTGCAGTCTTTCTTCCAATGACCCTTATATCCACAAAAGAAACATTTCCCATTTCCCTTTTTGTTCTCCACCTTACCATTGGGCTTTATGTGATTTGGGGCCTTGGCCTTTGCCTTATTTTTCTTTGGGCCTCGTGGCTTCAGGTCCGTACCCGTAAGCATGATGGAGGTTTTAAGCTCCGATTTCAAGTCCTTCTATGTTTGCTTTATTAGATTGTGCGATTCTGCTAAAGTAGCTTCTTTATTAGACAGATGAAACTGCATAATAAAGTTAGAGAATTCTTTTGGTTCTCTAAATCGTTTAGAGTTTAATTGTTGTGAGTGAAGCCCACACTTCGATTTGTTAGTTTTGAGTCATAGTTCGGAAGATCGAGTGGTTGATCCAAGCGTTGGACACCAAAGGATTGATCTTGGCTACTTCAATAAAAAGAGAAGGCAAAGAAAATTTAAAAGATCCATACCGGACCCGGTGCCATCACAAGAAACTTCCGCTGCGCTAAGGAAAGTCGTTTCCTATAGTGCAGACGCAGTTCAGGATTATGGATGACAAATACCATTAGATCATAGATTCAGAGTCTTGAGGGTAGCATAGATTCGTACCCCTGGTTCCAGATTTGTGGCTTTGGGGACATCGATACATAATGTCCTAATACCACCAGATTTCAAGGCTAGGGAGACGGCGATACGTAACTCCCTTAGACCATAGTTTTAGGGACACAATAGTGGCATGCATTGGGAGACGGCGATACGTAACGCCCCAATGACATGGATTTGCACATTTGGCTCTAGTGAGGCGTATATGGGGACGACGATACGTAACGCCTCCATGCGTCAGGTTTTTCAGCAGACACTCAGATACAGACTTTCAGAAAATAGGTTTTCAAAGATAGATTTTCAGAAATAAGATTTCAGAGATGTGATTTTCAGAAAGATTAGTCTAATGAAAGTTTTCCAGAGAAACAGTTTTATGAAAAATAGTTATTTTCAGAAAGAAAGAAGTTTCCAGAAAAAGTTTCAGAAAAAGAGATTTGAGAAAAGCTTTCAGAAAGATTCAGTTTTTCCAGAAATATTTTTGATTATAGACTATGAATATTTTTATAAGTATTTCAGTTTCTGTTTAAAACTGTCCACTCACTAGGTCGTTCAAACGATCTAATCCCCCACTCACAATTTCTTTGTTTTACAGGTTACTCGGAGGACGAGCTCAAGAGGATGGATACTGATGACAATCACTGGGGTTTTCTGTCCACCAGGTCAAATCAGAGATAGAGTTCAGTCAGGTCAAGTAAAGTCCAGTTCTTGATATATGTATAGTAAAGTTTTGTATAAGTATTCGTTTATAGAGTTATTAAGATAAGTGATGTTGAATATTCAGTTGTGTGTACTGTTTTACATTATATGTCATGGATTTGGGCAATGGTCCCATATATGAGATTATGTCTGAGAAGAGAGTATTAGTGTTGTTCATAGTTAGAAAGTCAGAGGCTTAGGGGTATAGTATGGCCTACTCCCTATCGGTAGCATCTCCCGAATTGAGGATGTTACAAATATGGTATCAGAGCATGGTCTAGGGAGTTAGTGACTGCAGTGGGAAGAGTGCCAGGGTCTTGTATACGTAGTATGCCCGAGGTACTAGTATGCGGGGCAGTACCTCTCCAGTATCTGATCCTTGAGTACGTCCTCAAGCTCTATAGACAGGTTAGTAAGAAATTCCCAAGCTTTTCAAATATTCTCTCTCATAATAGTAATCATACTTTTTTCTCAAGACGAGAAACCTTCTATAGGTATCTTGGTGGATTATCAAAAGCTCGAGATAAGCTACAATAATGAATAGTAAAGTTCTAAGGATACTCACCTAGTAAAGGAGAAAGAGAAAGAGAAAGCTGAAAAGAAAAGTAAGGAATGATACATAGATGTTTAAGGTAACCAGAGACAATAAATGGTGGAAATATAGAATCAGGTAGATAAATAAGGAACATAGAATAAGCCCGATGTAAGAGTAAAATGTCGAGTAGATTCAATAGCCTTGAATACCTCATGTAGATATCAAGTTCCCTGAGTAACGAAGGATAGACAGAAAACAAAGGAATCAAGAAATCAGAATTAGATGTGGGAATCCCGATAGACTAGAGATGTTAAGAAGGAAGAAGAGATTATAGATCCCCAAGAAACCTGACATAGATACGACTTCAAGTTACCCATAATCTCATCCCTTAGTAATACTGGTTGAGGGAATTATCCTGAATGAGTCTATCTTATACCTATCTTACATTAGTAATAGAATCTACCAGGACATAAAATATCAGAACAAGAAACATCCACATCCGAAGAGACGTAAAATACTTGTCCCAGCCTATGCCAGCATAGAAAGAGATAACTGTACGAAAGTCTAGTTCGTATAACATCAATATTCTAAGACATAAGTAATGAATTTGGAGCGATGGTTTACCCAGAAGAGATCAAGGAAACTTCTAAGGTCAAACAAATAAGGACCCGGCCTAAGCTAGAATGAGCAAGTTCACATTACTAGTGAGAATCCATAGATCAGACCAATACCAGTAGGAACCCATGTAAGTTTTAAAAGAGCAGACCTATGAGAATTGAATACACTAAGAAGAAATCAAAAGTACCAGTATCCGTGATTTATAGTAAGAGTAGAGATCCAGAAACTAGCTCATAAGACGAACGACCACTAGCCTCGATAATGTAACCTAAAGTCAATAGATGGAATATAAAGACAATTCAGAAGGACACGGTTGGTGACAAGGAAATTCAGTGCGTATAGTAAAAAGAGATAATGTAGCTTAATGATGGTAATGAATGGAAATCTCAGAATGGTTGCTGAAGTTATGGAACTTTAAGATATGAAGTAGCCATTGTAATCCCAACTGAACGGATGATAAATTTCCTCCTAGTACCTATACTCTAATGTGTATATAGGCACCTAACCAGACCCTCACTAAGCCTAGATCATCAACATCATCCCATGACCCGATAAGGTTTTGGATAAATAAAGAAAAATGTCGGATAGGGTAGACAGATCATGAGATGGTAGAATAGCCAAACCAAGAAGCTCAGTAGGACATAGATAAGGATTAGACGATAGTAACATTCTGTATGAGAAAGAGTAGTTTAAATTCACAGTAAGTCTAACCGAATCTAGAAGTTATAACCTACCCAAAGATATCAAAGAAGTAAAGGCTCGGAAGAGTAAGCAACACAGATAGCGACCCCAGGTGTAGGACATACCACTTATGAAGAGCTTCCCATAGGAATAGAGAGGAAGACTTAGAAGATAGCAACACTTATACTAAAGGCTCGATAATGATATCATGACTTGTCGTCAAACATGAAGTTCCTAGAGAAGTAAAAGACTTAAAATGTTAAGAAAATGAGGTTAGTAAGAAGAATAACAGAGGTAGTACGATAGAAATTTGAAAGAACATGAACCTTAAGGAGTTCACAATAAGAGGTAGTATGATCGATAGTCAGAAAACAGATCATGAGTAAAGTTGAAACAAGAAAATTTAGATCATACATAGCAGAAGTACCTTAGTGTGAGAATCAACACCATATATGTATTTACGAGATTCCTATACTTATGGATGACCAACACGTACAAATACAACACATATAACTAGTGAGATCAGTACAACCGAAAAGGCTTCAGGACCAAACCCCACCCTCCCAACCCTGATGATCGCCTCAAATACTCCCAAAATAAGTGGATACGTAGTTGAAGAAAAATCGAAATATAAATCCTTCAGACTTAGTACAAGGGCATAATAAAAACAGGAAGATAGTTCGAAGTAAAAGATGTAGGAAAGAAGATGTCTAGACGGAGCAATGAAGAGATATAATAGTAGTTAAGCAACGACGGGAATACAAAAGAACTAGCGATAGACATAACTAGAGATTTATAAAAGTAGATACCCTTTGAATAAAGAGACAGAGACATAGACCGTAGAAGTTCCAGACATAAATTAAAAAAGGAAAGAAGACAAATGACAGCAAGAAAAATATTTGGAGGTAGAACTATCGAGATAAGACAATAATAGAAAAGATACCAGATAAATAATGACAGGGGTGCATAAATGCTAAGATAGACTTCTAATGGTTAAGTTCAGTAGTACTATAGAATAGCAAGCTTTCTAAGTGTCGAAATAAGAATGGAATTCTATCAGATAATTGAAAATGGAAGGAAGGTAGCGAGTACAACTTATAAGTTCCCATGTTATGTAACAAGACAAAGTACAACTAGAAACATATTTATTGAGGTATAATATAGAGATGCCCAAAGAAACTAAGTATACATATATTGATGAAACGAGGGAAATACCTGACAAAATGAGATTATGGGAATAACTGGGGTAAAATATTTTAAGTACATTCAGGCTAAGAGAACAAGTCGGTGCAAATGATGAATAATCAGATTTATATTAGCAATGAATATAAATGTGAAGATAGAAGAACTTAGAGGTTGGAGCATGTAAGTAATTGAAAGTAACGAAAAGGAAATAGACAGTTAAGCAGTCAAATTAAGAGAATAAATTACCAAACCCGCATCATACCTGCTGCAGGTTTTAATTTTCAATACCAAATCCGCACCCGCATATAAAAATAAATTACCAAACCCGCACTGGTACCCGACATATTTTTTTACGGATTTTTAAAATATTGAACTCCCTTATGCTCTTAATAACATATAAAAAAGAAAGTATTTGACAGTTTACAAATTATAATACATAAATAAAAGTTTAAAATATTTATAACATAATGTCAAATTCATATCATCACAATTACATTCATGAATCACTAGCTGAATATCATTCATTATGTTAAATTCATATCATCAAAGTGGTTGAACCATGACCAGAAGCAATTCAAAAATATTAAGAGAAAGCAATTCAAAAATTGTAAGTTAGTGAGTCATTTTCTATGAGGGATTTTTTCTATCCTAAAAATATAAAACAAAAAAATTAAGCTTGCGGGTAGTGGATACCCGTTGTGGGTATTCGTTGGTTTTGCTTAATTATCAAACCCGCACCAAACCCACAACGAGTTTTTTTTAAATTACCAAATCCGCACTCAATCCGCTTAAATATTTACAAAATCTTACCCATTACGGACTGATTTTTACGGATTTGTGGGTGAAATTATCATCCCTAACTATGAGCGATGTAGTAAAAAAAGTGACTTATTATTAGGACTTATGATTGATGGCACCTTTAGGGGATAGTACGATAAAAGTGACATCTTTACTGAGAAAACAGTGGAAGAAAGAATATTTATGGTTCTGAATTCAAAACTTGGGTGTCATGTTATATACAATAATTACCAAAGCCTATTGAAATGGTTTAAGAATCAATGGACCTCTTATTCAACCCTGGTGTATTTAAGCTTCAGTTTTGGATTTGACTCAATTACAAAATGATGCACTCTGCTTCCGATGAAGTATGGATGATTACTTTAAAATTAGTTTCCTAAATATTTTATGAGAATCTTATTTTCATTTATAATTAATAGTCTTAAAATTTTATGTCATTTTACTAGCCTCACCCAAACAATATGTCCAAGTCATACTTTGTGGTATTTCAAGATTATGAGGACTTAGAAATCGCCATTGGGAGTGATGTAGCTATTAGAAAAATTTCAATCAAGTTGGGTGGTATTATGAAGCAAGATCATTAGATGATGGAGAAAATAGAGATGTACACATAGAAGACTTTGATTTTAATGGAGATTTTGATGCATTTGTAAGCCCAAATGAAAATGATCAATCATTTCACTCATCATAACTCCAGTCTCTTGAAAAATTGGAGAATCATATGCAAGGAATAACCCAAAACAAAAAAAGTAGAACTGTGTACGAGGGAATCTCTTAAAATGATATTATGGAAAAGCTTGATCAAATTTCCGCAAGCTTTGAAGGAAGCTTAATGGAGAAAAGTGAAAGGGGGAGAGAATATATAATTTAGGAAGCTATCAAGAAGATCTCAAATTTGAAATAAGATACTTATTTCAAGGCGGTTGAGTTACTTGATATGAAAGCAAAAAAAGAAGATGTGTTTTCGAAGATGTCTCCTAAAAAATAATCAAGTTGATATCCTACAATACAACGAAAGTGGACATTTCCGATTTATTTCTGAGGGACATAAATATCCCTAGATGAAAAATGTATTTCAGAGGGATTATAAATGTTCATAGGTAAACATAGAAAAATTCGTTGGTTATTACCGAAGGAAAAATTTTCGTCGTACCATTGAAAGTGATGAGCCGAATCATTGATGAATATTTAAGAAGTGAGAACATGTCATCTAACTTTTTGTTCACTGAAATATAAATGAAGATAAATAATCATTTTGTATATGTATATATATATATATATATATATATATGTATGTATGTATGTATGTATGTATGTATTTATATCTATTATTGTTGGTGATATAGTGTCATTAAACAGAAACTAACATGTAACTAAACAGATCAAAACCAGAAAATTCAATCAAACTATGCAAAACCCTAAAACTTGCAATATTAAGAAAACCTGGAAAATTGATGAAATGCAGTCCAAGTCGAGATAGATCTCTATCATTAAGAACTTATTAGCCCAGTCTCGGTGCTCTACGCGCTTTGTGGCTAATGTTCTCCCATGATAACTTGGATTCCTCTTCTTCAAGGGGCACTCCTTAAGAAGATCTTGAACTTGAAAATGGAGGAACTCTCTCTTGACTCAAAACCATAATATGAGACTCTTTTATTTAGGATGAATTCAGATCTATGAAAATAACTATGGAGGCCTCCTTATAAAGGCATGGAAGGGTGCCTTAAGGGCACCATTTGGGTTGGGGTGCAACTCTCCAAAGGGTTATACCCCTCCCATGCATCCCTTGAGGCATATAAGCATGTTATTCTCAATTGGAGGACATGTCCCTTTGGGGTACCATCCAAGGGACATGTCCCTCCTCCATCCATACAACATTATTTGAAGAATTTTCAACAATTATAATACAGAGGCATATGAAGTTTTCACATTCATCCTCTCACCATCCCTACACTCTCTTTATTTGGGGAAAATTATTTAATCGAGTGACATAATGAGTCACTATGAAGATAATTAATAGATATGGTTGGCAGATATTTTTCGTTCAATGGCAATGTAGGGAATTTACCCATCGAAAAAACCTCACTTAACTGTGAATTTGTTTGGCTAGTGGGAACCATACAAACTTGGCAACATACAAACAATCATAGAAATATGATTTATGTGGTTCGGTGGACAGTGACTCCAACCTACATCTACGAGAAAAAAGAGGAAATGATTTTATTATCCTCGGGTAAATACCGACCCGAGCGTCTAGCAAATAAATTACACTTGCTTCACAAGAAATGACCCTTCAGGTTTACAATATGGTCGACTCACAACTTACTTTATCTCTTTATCACTAGATTGCTTTTCAACATTTGTTATCAAATTATGAGTGTTGTAAAATGTGAAAATTGATAACCCTTTCAAATGCGACTTCTACCCTTTATATCGGCTCTCAAATCCACTATTGCAACTGACCCTAATGTCAGCTTATGTCACTGCATCATTATTACAACCCTTTGTCATTGCTTCCACCATCTTATCAGCCAATCAAATAAGGGTGTTTCCTTACCGCTGCACCGGCCTATGGCTACTTCTGGCGACTACTGCTATGCCACTATACACTCCTATTGCTATGCCACTACACCCTCCTATTATGGCTGGCATGACCTATGCTCAATTTGATTCGTTGCTTTATCTCTTTCATCATTAGCCTTCTAGATGTACCTCTTTCCTGATAGGGCATACATCATGTTGCTTCATAACTGGTCGGTCATCATCCCATCTTCAATCCTCGGGTCGCGTAAGCAAGGTAAATGGTACTTCTTTAAATCTAGACTCTAGATCTGTTGGGTCAGGCTCCCCATATGGATGATACTTTATCGGGTCAGGCCAAACAAACTCTTGAGAATCCCAAAAAACCATCTATAAAGTGGTCGGGTACGGTACACTTCATCACACATGTGCACACGTGTTTCTTGTTTTGTGTTTAGGCTGCACTTATGATTGTCTGTAAAACTTACTTTCTCCCCATTGCTAAGACACTTAGAGCTTTTTAGGGTTATTTACTCAGTGAAGAAGATAGAGTAAAACCCTAGGAATTATTGTAGGCTAAACTTACTCTTCGGTCATCTCTTTATAGGAAAATATATGAATCAGAAGCCTCATTCCCTCTTCTATTCGAGGTCATCCCAACCGAGGAGCTCTCATCAGGCTCTACTGCTCTCATTGACCTAGATACTAGATCTGGTGATACCAATCTCGACACCACTCCAACCCATTTTGAAGAGGAAGACTAATCTTTCACCATAAGACAAACCGCCCCAACCTAATATGCCTCCCTCTAAATTTCAAAAGCTTGGACAAGTACCGACACTCTTCTATCACTCGGGCTGAGCTGCATCATTTGAGAGAAATATTCAGCATTCCTAAGGGACTATACTTGGACATACTCGGTGAGCGTGATCAGGTAAGCCAACCACTTGGTAATCGGGTGGTAGTCTACACAACTTTCTTCGATATGGGCCTGAGGTTGCCTATACATAGGCATTTCACGAAGACGCTCGCGACTATGAACTTAGCCCCATGTTAGTTGAACCTGAATGTATGGATGGTGCTCGCCAGACTTTACGTGATTTCAAACTAGACCGGCTACCACCTGTCTCTTTTGAAAACATCTCCCTCGGGGAGGTTATCACCAAAGTGGGTTGCTTCCTTTAAAATTTAAAAATCTATAGCCCAATCCATTTCCCATATTTAAACGGGTTTTTAAGTACTAACCCGATTTTTTCTTTATGTAAATGGCCTACTTGATGGCATCTAACGTGGTTATGCTGACCAATATTTTGACGGAGGCCGGGTCAGGCCCAAAGGCTGTAGAAAGAGCTAATCCGAAGGGAGCAGCTGTTAGGGTTGGTGCTCAGAGCACCAATTTTCTTATGTATTTCCCTGTAAATACTTATGTAATATTTTATTATGAATAAAATAAACAGTTTCTATTATATAACATCTCTTTATATATGGTAAAGATGTAATTGACCTTAGAATGATTAGCTATGATACTGTTGCAAAAGTGTCACAACAGACATTGAGTTGTGTCATGACGTTGTCATTTTTAGACAAATCCTGGTCAATGTTTATATTACTTGGTCAGTAAAGTAAACCCGTTGATACTAGTACATGTCGTATACTGGAATCTTGGATTCTAATGGTTTCTCAATGAACCATGAGTCTTGGAGACTCGCATAGACGTGTAGGTGTTTATAGCGGATAAACACTGAACGAATCACCGAAGATTCTTAATGGATGGTACACCAACATCAATAAGAATCTTCTCGGTTGAGTATCATAATGATTCTTTGACTTGAGATAACACTGTGGATATATGAGTTATCCTTCATAATTTGATGGCAGTCACATCACCGATCTATTTAGATCAGACCTCTGCCTGTTAGTTGGGTGTGGACTGATGCTTAGGATATCCTCCGTGTGTCAAGAAAGGATTCGTTAGTTCTGTATACAGAGCATAAGTATTCAATATGGAATTAGTAATCTGTTAAATCCATGGGCCCATGGTACACTGTAGAAGTGAGTTCTAATTGTTATTAAGAGATTGCTAATAGAAACGTCGACGTGATTATAACTATAGAGATTTGACATTTATATCTACATCTCTGGAATAATCCGGATACTTATGATAGATGGATTATACATATGCAATGACATCGACTTGTATGGTTCAATGAGATATCTGTGTTCATCATAATTTATGGGTGGGTAGATTACGAACACAAAATTGGATTTCATGACGGATATGCTTGAACCTAGAGAGTCTCACTAATGAAATATACTCATAGAGCACTAGAGAAACTTTTATGAATAATAATGATTATTTATAAGTCGTTTAACGATTAAATGAAGATACATGCAAAAGTTTCTTTTTTGGTCATTTCCTAATTAATGTGTATTTGTATTTATTATTTGATTTTATTAAATACACATTAATTAAATATCAAATTATGATATTTGACATATATCATTGATATATGTATTTTGATTATTTAATGTAAATATAATACATATATTTAAGATATTTGTATTTAATTATTTAATTATTAAATGATTAAATTAATTAAATAATAAATATCTTAAGTCATGATATACTTTGGAAATGGCCAAGGTTGATTAGTTACACTTGTTGCATTTCATTAAATGTTGTAGTGAGCTAATGAAACAAGTTAACTAATACTTTATCATTTAATTAATTGAAACAAAAAAAATGAAAATATCTTGTTATTATTTTCTCTCTCATTCTCGACAATTGTAGGGAAAATATATAAGTTTTTGTTTCATTTTATTTTCATATGTTCAAGTTACCAAAATAAATTACAAAAGAGAGTTGAGAGCAAAGTTGAAGGAGAAAGAAAAACTTAAGCTAAATCTCAAGATTTGTAAGTATTTCTCAATACTTTTCAACTAAGAAATTATTTCTATCATTCTTAGCTTCAACTTGTGTTGCTAGGATGTTGTCTCTACTCTTTTAGTTTGTAATTAATTGGTTGGAACTTGTTTGAAAGATGTAAGCTTGCATGATAACAAAGAAAACATGAAATTATTTCATTAGCTCTCTTTTGGTCATTTGATGATCACGTTGCCATTCTAGAGTTGTTAGGTCACTCATTGATGACCTAGAATTTTTGTTGTTGTTGTTTCAAAGTGGTTAGACTTGTTTTGTATTGTGGAGATTGAATTAAAGTATTGAATTTGCTAAATTTTGGCTAATTTGTTAATTGGACTAATTTGTGAAATTAGGGTTCTTAACCTTTTCCAAATTTGGGGATTTTCATATATATGTTGTATTATGATGTATATATGATGTATATTTATTTGGTGTAGATTGTATATCATTCTAACTTGGTTTGAACAAATTGGACCAAATTGATCAAACGTGGAAATTCTGGGTGCTCTCGGCAATTATAAAAAAATTGGGAGTTTTTGTTGCAACTTGTATTTTGATGCATAAGACATGTATAAATCATTTTGGTAGTGATTTTAAATCACTTGAATTTGTATTTGACAAATTAAGACTAAAATGATTAAAATGTAAACTTTGAGGGGTCATTCAGTAATTATGAAGAAATATGATTTCTTAGGTAAAAAAATTCAGTTTTTAAGTATTGAGTAATTAGAATAAATAAGTTTATTTTAATTGCCCAAGAAAAAGTTTTGAAATCGGAAAATTTTGATTTTCCGCGTTCCGTTGAGTTTACCTGTATTTGCCCCTAAAACCCTAAAAATGGTATCAAAGCGAGTCTGATTCTGAACACTCGATATGATTATACCTTTAAATTCAATTTTTAATTTAATATTTACTTTATGCATGCATGTGTTTATATTTAATTTGATTAAATAAAGTAAAAATATCTTTTGCGGAAAATCCTTATTTGTAAATAAGATTTTATTTTTAATATGTATTTGATGCATGTTACTTGGTCCGTCTTGTCAATACCGCTTATGGATAAATAATCTACGAATATATCCGAGAATGTGCCAAATCTGTGAGGATATAGCCGGTAGGAATTTATCTGTACCAGATATATTTTGATATTAGGTAAATTCAAGCGAAGGCGGAATCCTGAACGTGCCAAAGCTGTCCGGATTATGCAAGTATCTTGAATTTATCATTGACACGTTTAACCTTGATGCACCTCATTGTGAACGTGCCAAAGGTGTCACAGCGAGAAACGATCAGGACCGAAACTCCAGGAGTCACTATTGATTGATTGACAATGAGTTGTCTACCTAATGAATATACCTAGGCGAGAATGTGCCAAAACTGTGAGCTGAAATATATTCATGGGGTCCACCTTTCACTATTATGTTTGATTTGATTATCACATATTTTGTATTCTGTTTGGGGATTACAGTTTTGCATTAAATAGTGAGGGGGCATTTTTAGATTAAAAATCCATGATCTATTTAATGCTTTATGATATTATATGAAACCATTTTATCTGCTAACCGTTTATTCGTTATCTATTTGATAGATCTATGATGGCGGAACCTTTGAACAACCCATTTGCTCGTATGTTTGATACGAATAATCTTAAGGGCGCTGAGAACTGTACAGACTAGGATATAGATTTGAGGATTGTCCTCGGATCTGAAAAGCTGGGATACATTTTGGAAGATCCATTATCCCTTGCTATATCTGAAGATGCATCGCCTGAAAGGATTGAGACTTTTTCGTAAATGGAAAAATGATGATTTAAGGGTTAAATCATTCATTCTCAGTTCTCTATCTTTTGAACTCAATAGGCAATAATTTGAGATACATGGTGCTTATAGCATGATGACACAACTTCTTGAATCGTTATTAACCAGGAATAGGTCGTGGTTTATAGAGTAGCAATGGAACTGTTCCATTCTAAACTTGATGAGGGACAGGCTGTGAGCACACATGTGCTTCATTTGATCGATTTGATCAAGCAATTGAGGTGCAATGATTTCCTTCTCAATGATAATCTAGGCCGAAGTGTGATACTTGGTTCGCTCCCGGCGTCATATCGCCAGTTTTTCATGTACTTCAACATGAATGGGATTCACTACACTTACCGTGAGTTACATAGGATGCTTCTCACAGCGGATGAGGATTTAAAGAAGGGAATGCCGAATCACCTTCCGAAACCCACTTCATTTTCCACTTATTCCTACTCCAAGTCAAAGGGGAAGAAGACAAATGGAAAGATGAAGAAAGGTTTCAATGTTCCTCTGCAGGCTAAGGTAGTGAAGCCCAAGAGAGTCGCCGAGGACAAGTGCCACCATTGCAAGAAAGTCGGGCACTAGAAAAGAAACTGTTCAGACTACCTGCACAGATAAGGAAGGAAAGAGCGTCAACATCAAGTACTTTTATTTTTCCTATTATTGATATCTCGTTGGCTTGTGAAGCTATGACATCTAATTGGATTTTAGATTCTGCTTGTCCTATTTATATTTGCAATTCGTTGTAGGTGCTGACGAAAAATAGACAGCTGAAATCTTGGGAGATGCAGTTGTGATTCGGGAGTGGCGAATCTCTAGATGCGGTTGCAGTGGGCTTATGTGAGATTCCCCTACCCAGTGGGAGACTTTTGTTGCACGATTAATTTTTTATGCTAGGATGTGTGGCGAATATTATGTCACTTTTTGTATTAGATACTGAAGGATATAATGTAAATATTAAGAACCATTCTTTGTATTTATATGATAAAAATAATATTCAGATCCTAGTTTGTCCAAATGAGCATGGTCATTACATATTGCGTACCTCATAAGATATCTTTAATATAGGAATTAATAAACGTAAACTATCTGATATAAATAATACTGAACTATGGCACATGAGGTTGGGTCATATATGTGTGAAACATCTAACCAGTAGGTTAGGAATGGTTTGATTTAGGATCTCACCATTGAACCCTATCATACTTATGAATCTTGCATTCAGGGTAAAATGACCAAAGCCCCATTTTCAGGTGTGGGACATCGTGCCACTGACCTATTGGAACTCATACATTCTGATGTATTTGGTCTCATGTGTCAAACTGCTCACATTGGGTTTTCTTACTTCGTTACCTTTTCCGATTATGTGTCACGGTATATGTAGGCATTGCATTTTTGCATGTGAAACCCGATGATGAGTCTCAGTTGGAGGCACTACCTTTTTTAGTTAAGGATATTGCGAGAAACAGTCGTCAGAAGGGAATCGGTATTTCGTTAGATCCTTGTTCACTTATTTAGCGCCAAGCTCACTTGTTGGACCTCTGTTTAGATCACCTTTGGCCCAGAAAAAAACCAAAACCCTTTTTAATCTAGCCCATACACGCCTAACCCACTAACCAAGCCAAACAAGGCCACATTAAGCCCACACCACATTAGGCCCACACGCCCATCACCCTAAATTACACCCAAATTAAATAAAATATTAATTAGATAATGTATTTGAATTAAATAAAATAATTAAACCATTTACCAATTAAATAAAACATAAAATATAATCATGCCTAATTTAGATAAATCAAAAATATTAACTTCCTAACTAAACAAAATCATATACTAAATTAAAAAGATGTCATGCCTAATTAAATCACTCATAACCAATTTAAAGATATTGATTTCCTAATCTAAACCAATCTTGTCTCCATCAAATCTTTGACTTTCCTTGCTCAACACTAAATCAAATCCCTTCCTTGTGAGATAAGGAGAAGCCCTAGCCCTTCACTATATAAACAACCTCTAACCAAGACATGCACTCCCCTAGCTCATACGCAGAACTCACACGCAAATCACAATAAAAAAAGCCCTAGACATTACACGCAAATCACAAGAAGAAGCAACAAAATTTCTCTTCATCTCCTCCACTCCATAGCCGAAATATCATAGCCCCTAAACCCCCACACATCACCAAAAATCTCCCCATACAGCAGCCCTCCATCACCGAAAATCTCCCCCAAACAGCAGCCCAAATATACCCCAAACAGCAACCCTTTCCACCAAAAACAGTAGCCCATTTTCCACCAAAAACAACAGCCCAAATCACCCCCAAAACAGTAGCAAAATCCACTTAAAACAGTCCCTAAAATCCTTAAAACAGTAACATAAAAAAATGCACTTATAATCCCTAAAATAATCACAAAAACTGCACTTAAAACCTTTAGAAAACACCCGAAACAGTTCGTTGAAACGTCAAAACAGTGAGCAGAAAATACAGAGGAAACAACAGCAAAACGGAGGCCAAACAACGAGCAAAATAGTAAAACAGTAAGCTAAGACGCTAAACTAGTGAACCAGAGAAGTTGAGGAGCTTTACCCTTCCGATCTCCGTGAAACGCAAGTCCGAAAGTTGGCAAAAAAGGTTAGACCTGAGGGTATTTTCCACATTCGTTTTCTGTTTTATTTTTATTATTTATTGAGTATTGTTCGCATGATTGTTATGTTGAAATGCATGTTGTGGCCCTTGAGTAGATAAATATGCATGTATTACGAAATATTGTATGTTGTGGCCTTGGAATAAAATGAAAGATGTGTCAACTCTCGCGATATATCGGATGGAAACCCGGACATAAATTTCATAGCCGATTCCGAATGGACGGTAGTATGATCTGTACTCGGGATACAACTCCACGTACCGCTTGAGTAAACGGCACCTTCTTTTATTTTATATTGCTTTGATTTATTTATTTTTCGTCATTTGAATTCTGCATGTTACTTGTTTATGCATGATGCGATCTAGCGCATGGGCTTAGTAAGTCGGATTAAAGGTCCCCTATTTGGAGGGGTTAAAATCCTTTACCATGATGCTTTGCTGCGCCAGTTGATGTGTGTTCGGCTGGATGTAAGATATGTTCAATCGGGCATACTAAGTTTGATATTATTGTCTTTATTTTTATATGCATGACGCGATCGAGTGCATGGGCTTAGTAAGTCGGATTAAAGGTCCCCTATTTGGAGGGGTTAAAATCCTTTACCACGATGCTTTGCCGCGCCGGTTGATGTGTGTTCGGTTGGATGTAAGATATGTCCAATCGGGCATACTAAGTTTGATATTATTGCCTTTATTCTTTGCATGCATGATGCGATCGAGCGCATGAGCTTAGTAAGTCGAATTAAAGGTCCCCTATTTGGAGGGGTTAAAATCCTTTACCACGATGCTTTGCCGCGCCGGTTGATGTATATTCGTTTGAATGTAAGATGCATTCAATCGGGTATACGAAGTTTCATATAGTTATCATTGTCTTTGTACGCATTGTAATGAAAGGCGCATGAGCTTATTGTGTTGGATTAAAAGGTTCTCCTTTTGGGGGAAGAAAAGCCTAAAAGGCTACCTTTACCACGATATTTGCCGTGTCTTTCATCTATTGATTGCATCATCTATCCCTGTCTTGGCTCGACCTATTGTCATTGGTGTACCCATATTCTCAGCCCTTGCACTTTTCTTTATTCACGCAAAATAGAACCAAGATACATGCATGCCCAGCCTCATCACACATATACCCCCTTTAGCCAATTCACGCAAGCCAGTCCCCTCTCACGTACAGCCAAACACAGTCTCACACATGTAGAACACTTCCCCCACTACCTAAAGAGCCCACAAACGCGTCACAACCTGCACAAAATCCTTTAGCCCCACTCACGCCACTATCCCTTACTCACGAGTCACCTTAAACCCACACAAACACCCCCACTGCACTGCCCCTAAATCGCGCACACTTGAACCTTCAACACCCACAAGCCATTCGCCTCACTCACAAGACCCCACCCTAGACGCCACCTATTAGCCTCAGCCCGCACGTAAAGCCAACTATACCGTTCATGCATGTATTATGAAATCCCATATAGTCATTCTTATCTTCGTACGCATCGTAATGAAAAGTATGTTTATTCCATTGGTTGCATCATTTACCTTAGTCTTGGCTTAACGCATTACGATTCATATATCCATGTTATGATAGCATTTGAGTATTATTTCTTGTGGTATATCGGATGGAAACCCAGACATAAATTCCGTAGCCGATTCCGAATGGACGGTAATGCGGTCTGCACTTGGGATACAATTCCACGTACCACTTGGAAAGGTGCTCACATGTGTGTTTGTGTCCATATTAGTTATCTTCTTTTGCACCATGTCATAACATGCTTACTTTAATACCTAATTGCATCCTTAAGTGTCTTTTTACATTATGTACTTAGTTGACTCTTTTATTTATGCATGGACATGTAATGGCTATTTATTTATGATATGTCTATGAAATCACATGTTCGCCATTATTTGATTCGCCTTTATGTATGCTTGCGTGGTTAGTGTGTGTTTGTGTTTCCATGAAAACAATATGCCAATGAAGTTGTATGTTCGTTGCTACTTTGATGTACTTTCAAGCATGCAATCTTAGATGTGAAATATATGAATTTAGGTGTAAGTTTTATCTTTGTGCATATGGATTTAGAAGCATGATACTCTTGGAAATAAGTGTTACTTAAGCTTGATTAAATTATTACAGAAATCCTTTCATTACAAGTGACATAAGTAAGGGACCATTCCGAACCCAACGGTTTGAGGTCTTCCCTTGCGAGGGGTGAGTGCGGCCTTAAATCTCATTTTCCCGGTTCACACCGGGTGGCGACTCCATTATTCTCCGGTTTAGTCCCCCATGGCTACTCCGTACTCCCGACTAGGCCGCGAGCCTAGAACATCATGCATCGTCCAGTTTCTGTGTCCCACAGTATGGTTATGTTTATTTGATGAAACATAAATCAGAAATCTTTGAAAAGTTCAAAGAATTCCGAAATGAAGTAGAAAAACAGACTGAGCAATATATTAAATGTCTTCTATCTGATCGAGGTGATGAATATATGAGTGGTGATTTCACCGATTATTTAAAGGAGAATGGGATTCTCGCTCAATATACTCCTCCGGGCACTCCGCAGCATAATAAAGTGTCAAAGAGGAGAAATCAGACATTATTAGATATGGTCCGATCGATGTTGAGTTATAAAGATTTTCCCTATTACTTATGGGGTTATGTTTTTTTAACTGGAACACATCTTTTGAATAAGATTCATTCCAAAGCTGTTCCTACAACTTTGTATGAGATATGGACCGGTAGGAAATCAAATCTTAGTAATGTTAATATTTGGGGCTGTCCTGCATACGTCAGGATGGCTCAGCAGAAGAAACTTTTGCCTCGAGGATAAAAGTTTAGGTTTTTTGGATATCCTTCAAATCTAAAAGGATATTTATTCTATGATACCGAGCATCGAAATGTGTTCGTAGCTCGATTTGTAAAATTTCTAGAGGCATAATTTTTGTCAGAAGGTGGTGATCATAGACATGTTGAACTTGATAAAGTACAAGTTGAGATCAACGAACCAACGTAGGAATGTGAAGTTTAAGTAGATGAAGAACCTTCAACACACATACTCTTTAGGTCCCAAAGGGTATATAGACCTCCTGAACGCTTGTATTTGATACAAAAAATAGTCTCGATGTTCTCTTAATTGAAGAGACTGACCCTTTTACCTATCGAGAATCGATGTTGGACATCAACTCCGTGAAGTGGCAAGATGCCATGAAATCCGAGTTAGACTCAATGCATGAGAATCAAGTTTGGGACTTAGTGCTTCCTGAAGGAATTATTCCTATCGGTTGTAAATGGATTTACAAAAGGAATCGCAGGCCTGACGGAAATATTGAAACCTTTAAGGCCCGACTGGTAGCTAAAGGTTACTCGCAGCGACCTGGTGTCGACTACGATGAAAATTTTTCGCAAGTTGCGATGCTAAAGTCTATAAGGATTTTATTGTCTATTTCCGCTTACCATGATTACGAGATTTGGCAAATGGATGTCAAAACAGCTTTTCTATATGGATTTCTTGATGAAGAAATCTATATGGAACAGCCGTAGGGTTTTGCATCCAGCGAAAACTTGGGCATGGCATGTAAGCTTAAGAAGTCCATTTATGGACTTAAACAGGCTTCACGAAGTTAAAATCTTCAATTCGACGAGAAAATCGAATTATCTGGTTTACTCAAGAATTCTGTGTGTATAAGAAGGCAATTGGGAGTATGGTGGTATTTTTAATTCTCTATTTTGACGACATCCTGATCATTGAGAATGATATCGGGATGATGCAAGGAGTCAAAGCTTACCTCTGTAAGAATTTCTCCATGAAGAACATAGGTGAAGCTTCTTATCTCTTAGGCATAAAACTCTATAGTGATAAAGAAAGGAAGCTTATTGGGTTATCCCAATCAACGTACATAGATAAGATCTTAGAACAGTATAATTTTGGTAACTGTAAGACATCAAACATACCGTTCAGACATGACTTACATCTTTCAAAGAAGATGTGTCCAAAAATAGAAGATGAGAAGATTAGAAAGTCTAATCAGCCTTATGTTTCGTGTTTGGGTAGCATCATATATGCCATTTTATGTACTAGGCCTGATATCAGCTTTGCAGTTAGTGTGACCGGCATGTATCAATTTAATCCAGGTAATGACCATTGGATGGCCATTAAACATATCCCCAAGTATCTTAAAGGTACAAAGGATAAGTTGATTATATATGGAGGAAATAAACTACAAGTTCATGGGTATACAAATTTCAATTTCCAATCGGATCCTAATGATAGAAAGTCTACATCAGGATTCGTGTTTAGCCTTAACGGAGGTGCAGTTTATTGGAAGAGTTCCAAATAGGGGTCAACAACTGATTCCACCATAGAGGCGGAATATATTACAGCTTCTGAAGCTGCAAAGGAAGCTGTATGGGTTAGGAACTTTATCACAGAATTAGGAGTAGTCCCAAGTATCGAGAATCTGATTCCATTGTACTATGATAATACTGGAGCCATTGCGCAAGTAAAGTAACCAAAGGCGCATCAGAAGTCGAAGCATATAGAACGAAAGTACCACATAATTCGAGAGATTATGTCGCGAGAGGTCATTGTCGTGTGTAAGGTACCGATTGAAGATAATTTAGTAGACCCGCTTACCAAGGCCATTCCTCCAAAGTTATTTGATAAACATATGGAGTCGATGGGTATTAGATACAATCGTTATTGACACTAGAGCAAGTGGGATAATTTATTAGGGTTGGTGCTCAGAGGGCCAATTTTCTTATGTATTTCCCTGTAAATACTTATATAACATTTTATTATGAATAAAATAAATAGTTTCTATTATATAACATCTCTTTATATATGGTAAAGATGTAATTGACCTTAGAATGAATAGTTATGATACTGTTGCAAAAACATCGCAACTGACATTGAGTTGTATCATGAAGTTGTCATTCCTAGAAAGTTTCTGGTCAATGTTTACACTACTTGGTCAGTAAAGTAAACCCGTTGAGATGGGTACATGTCGTATACTGGAATATTGGACTCCAATGGTTTTTTAATGAACCATGAGTCTTGGAGACTCGCATAGACATGTATGTGTTTATAGCAGATAAACATTGAACGACTCACCGAAGATTCATAATGGATGGTACACCAATGTCAATAAGAATCTTCTCGGGTTAAGTAGCATAGTGATTCTTTGACTTGAGATACCACTGTGGATATATGAGTTTTCCTCCACACTTTGATGGCAGTCACGTCGCCGATCTATTTAGATCAATCCTCCCCCTGTTCGTTGGGTGTGGACTGATGCTCATGATATCCTATGTGTGTCAAGAAAGGATCTGTCAGTTATGTGTATATAGCATATGTATTCAATATGGAATTAGTAATCTGTCAAATCCATGGGCTCGTGGTACACTGTAGAAGTGAGTTCTAAGTGTTATTAAGAGATAGTTAATAGAAACGTCAACATGATTATATCTATAGAGATTTGACGTTTATATCTATATCTCTAGAATAATCCGGATACCTTTGACATATTGATTATATGTATGCAATGACCTCGACTTGTATGGTTCAGTGAGTTTATCCATGTTCATCATAATTTACGGGTGGGTAGATTACGAACACGAAATTAGATTTCGTGACGGATATGCGTGAACCTAAAGAGTCTCACTAATGAAATATACTCGTAGAGCATTAGAGCAACTTCTATGAATAATACCGATTATTTATAAGTCGTTTAACGATTAAACGAAGATACATGCAAAAGTTTCTTTTTCAGTCATTTCCTAATTAATGTGTATTTGTATTTATTATTTGATTTTATTAAATACACATTAATTAAATATCAAATTATGATATTTGACATATATCATTGATATATATATTTTGATTATTTAATGTAAATATAATACATATATTTAAGATATTTGTATTTAATTATTTAATTATTTAAATATTAAATGATTAAATTAATTAAATAATAAATATCTTAAGTCATGATTTACTTTGCAAATGGCCAAGGTTGATTAGTTACACTAGTTGCATTTCATTAAATGTTGTAGTGAGCTAATGAAACAAGTTAACTAATACTTTATCATTTAATTAATTGAAACAAAAAAAAAATGAAAATATCTTGTTATTATTTTCTCTCTCATTCTCGGCAATTGTAGGGAAAATATATAAGGTTTTGTTTCATTTTATTTTCATAAGTTCAAGTTACCAAAATAAATTACAAAAGAGTGTTGAGAGCAAAGTTGAAGGAGAAATATAAACTTAAGCTAAATCTCAAGATTTGTAAGTATTTCTCAACACTTTTCAACTAAGAAATTGTTTCTATCATTCTTAGCTTCAACATGTGTTGCTAGGATGTTGTCTCTACTCTTTTAGTTTGTAATTAAATGGTTGGAAACTTGTTTGAAAGATTTAAGCATGTATGATAACAAAGAAAGCATGAAATTAGTTCATTAGCTCTCTTTTGGTCATTTGATGATCAAGTTTTCATTCTAGAGTTGTTAGACTACTCATTGATGACCTAGAATTATTCTTGTGTTGTTTCAAAGTGGTGAGACTTGTTTGGTGTTGTGGAGATTGAATTAAAGTATTGAATTTGCTTAATTTTGGCTAATTTGTTAATTGGACTAATTTATGAAATTAGGGTTCTTAACATTTTCCAAATTTGGGGCTTTTTATATATGTGTTGTATTATGATGTATACATGATGTTATTTAATTTGGTGTTGATTGAATATCATTCTAACTTGTTTTGAACAAATTGGACCAAATTGATCAAACTTGGAAATTCTCGGTGCTCTCGGCAATTATAAAAAAATTGGGAATTTTATTGCAACTTGTATTTTGATGTATAAGACATGTATAAATCAATTTGATAGTGATTTGAAATCACTTGAATTTGTATTTGAAAAATTAGGACTAAAATGATCAAAATGCAAACTTTGAGGGGGTAATTAAGTAATTATAAAGAAATATCATTTCTTGGGTAAAAAAAATTCAATTTTTAAGTATTGAGTAATTAGAATAAATAAGTTTATTTTAATTGCTCAAGAAAATTATTGAAATCGGAAAATTTTGATTTTCCGCGTTCCGCTGCGTTTACCCGTATTTGCCCCTAAAACCCCCCACATCAGCAACTTAACAAGGACTTAGCCGTTGAGAGGGCCGAAACTGAAGTAGTCAGTCCATCAATTTGAAAAAATAGTAGGCCATGACAGCTCTGGCTGAGGAGGAGCTAAACTTAACAAAGACTGAGCTGACCTTGATCAAATCTGAAGTGGCCTCCCTCCAAGCCCAAACCAATGAGCGCATAGAGGCGGAAAAGATTGACGCCTTGATTGAAGGACTGGAGAGGTCGGTGGACCTTATTATTTAGAAATGTCAAGGACTGGACCTGAACGATCTCTACTAGATCCTCAGGATCTCCAAGAGAGAGGAAGACTTTCAGGAGGACCTTGAGGAGGAGGTCATCGATGAGGTGGTCCCAATGACACTTGTCCCAGCTCCCTAACTGTTTTGCCTCCTCGTCTCAAAGACGTCCCTTTGCTGCCCTCGATTGGTAACACTCTTATTTAAGCTCCTACTCCTGCTTCAATTCCTTCTCAAGACATAGACGATCCTTCCACTTAATGTAATTAATACCCTCTCGATTGAAAATCTCGAGGGGGGAAATATTGTAACTGACATTACCAAAGAATAAAATATTTATTTTCTGTTTACTTGTATTATTTTGTATACCATGATGTACACACTGAGAAAAGCCTTGTTGTAGGGCACTACTCTTTCAACATTTAGAATAATTTTCAACTTATAATATTAACTTGATAATAACTTTGATCAAAGTAACAGACCAACCCTTTAATATGACCCATTGAGGACCATTCCTCTCTCACCACTGGCCCTATGGCCCAACCATATTAACAAAGTAATTCAATGCCCTTATACCTGTATGAGATGTAAACTAACTTGACTATCGGACAACCCGATCTGTTGTCTTGAGGCTTCATTCCATACTTATCTAAAAATCCATAATAATCTCTACCTTTACCAACAGCTATAACTGCCCTAACCTACTCAATCCTTTGCAGACCGACCTAAGCCAGTGCTAACTGACACTTACTATAAATTGATGAGTGGTATTTATATCACTATTTCCACTCATTTATCCTAATATTTTGTATAGTTTCTTGAGTCTTGTGAATATTTTGATGTGTTTGTGTTATTTTGTAGATAAATAAAGTTTCAGGACATTCTGGAGGTAATTTGGAGCAAAACTGTGAAAATTGGCAAAAAGGGCATTTCGGTAAATTGTCCGCGTCACGACGCCAAGCCTTCCGCGTCGCAAAAATGTGCCTTGACACGTGTCACCATCACAGGCGATCTACTAACATGCGCCGTGCCATGTGTCAGCATCCTACGGTGTCGACAGTCATCATCGCCACGTGTGCCACATGTCAACCTATGTGTCTCCATGTCATCAGCCACGTCAGCAAGTCAAATTGCCATGTGTCGTGCCACATCATCATCAGCCAATCAGGAAGTGACACGTGTCACAATTCTATGGTGCCGACAGTCTCTATCCCACGTCATCGCCACGTCAGCATCAATAATTGAGTATCTAATCCTTATCTGACACGTGGCGGATAAGAATCTCAGCGACCAATCAGAAGCCGCCACGTGTCACAATAATTGAAGCCCAACCACTCTGCCATGTGTCACCTTATCAGCTTATCCAGAATCTTCAAACCGGCGAACCAGAGCGTGCCACGTCGACAAATCTGGCGTAGCGACGCTGAGGACCTGGCATCGCGACGCTGGAACCTACCGAGGCCTATAAATTGAGCTCGAGATTTCAGAATTCAGGGTACCACTCTCTCTCTTATATTCTTTCTAAAGAGAGAGTTTCTCTCTATAGATTCTTTTAGTTTTTAGTTTTTTTTAGTTTTTAATTTTTAGTTTTGTAAATAATTTTAATTACGTTTTGTAATAATAGTAATTTAATTTTTAATTTTTACTTTTTACAGTTTTTACTATTTACCATGAGAAGGTAACTTCCCCAGCTAGGGTGAAAGGTAATTCTTTTTCTGTTACTATTTAGATTAATCTCCCTTAAAAATAATATATTCACTATTTAAAATATTGACTTAATCAGGATACCGCCAGACTGGTCGGTTGGTAATATTATCATAAGTTTATATATTATTTTATGAGAGATATCTAAATTAGTAGTAGTAAAAGTAATTCCTTTTACCTTAGCTTTTATTTTATTTTACTTTTCAGTTTTACTTTATGTCTTTTACTTTTCAGTATTTTTACTTTATGTCTTTTACTTTTAAGTTGTTACTAGCCCTAGTTATGTGTTAGTTATCTGGGGTTGTGATGAATTCTAATATCACCGGTTTATAAGGGGTTATTTTATAGTTTGGGTAATTTAAAGGTTTACTTATTAAGTCTTAAGCTTAATGCTTCTTGTTGTTTGATCACCAATAAGATTGATGTGGTAAATCTAAAATGAACTAGACATAGGGATTTTAGGTTTCAGCCTTAGACTTAATAGGCCACGATCTTCCTTGAGGATAGATAACCCTTTAATAGATTTCTTTACAGGATATGAATATACCTGTCGGGCGGGGGTAGCCATAATTGGAACTTAAACTTAATGAATCCATAATTTGGTTGACATAGACATATGGTTCAATTGGGTTAAACTGGGTATTTGCGTCTGACCATCGACATAGGCTTTTGCATAATTTAGTGTTCCAGGTTAGTAAACTGATTTATTACACAAACATAAAATAATCACTTCATATTTTAAATGATATTAGAATGATTCACAACCCTAGATCTTTGTGTCTTTTGTTATTTTCCTTAGTATTTTCTTTTGTCTTTTATTTATTTATTTATTTTGTAAAACCACATTCAACCAATCAAACAATCATTCTCTTCTCCATTTAATTAGATATTTGTAAATAAATAGATTCATAATTAATAACAATAGTAGGAATTAAGTCCTCGTGGGATCGATATTTTTATACTACTTGAACGATACGTGCGCTTGCGTTATACGTGTGTGTTTACGCCGGTCAAGTTTTTGGCGCCGTTGCCGGGGACTTATATTTCTTGAGTTATTAATTTTGAAGCTATCCAATTTACTCGTATCTAATTTTCTTTATCTGTAATTTTTATTTCTTTCTTTTGTTTTCAGGTGTTCAAAAAAATGGAACATTATTGGAGGATTGAAAGATCACGAGCTTTACAAGAAGATACACCCCAAATCTGGGAACAACAGTCCGGTTTTCTGAGGCCTGTTTTCCAGCCCAACAATTATCACTGGATGCCAGAATCAAGTAATACTACATTTGCTCATCAGAATGCAATGGAGAGATGTGATATATGTAATGGTAACCATCCAAGAGATTATTGCGAGTACAACTACAATCCAGGTGGCAGAGCTATCAAAATCCTTCATGGTACGAAGAACCATCATATTTTCCATCTTATCCACCATCCACCTATGATTTTTATCAAGAACCAGAACCATCCGAGGAAGAATCATTGGTTGACATGCTCAAAGATTGGTTCCAGAAACAAGACGAAAAGTTGGATGCAATGTTTGAAACATGCCAGAATCAATTTGAAAGTATTCAGAGACAATCAGCATCAATTCAGAGACTGACAGATCAAACGAGACAATTGATTGAAAACCAGAACTACGTACCTCAAGAATCATTTCACGATGACACTTCAGTAAAGGAAGAGGCTGACCAGTATCAACAACCAGAGGTATTAGTTCAAGAGCCCGAACCAGCAAAGTCTCGATTTGATTTTTATTATTCAGATTCTGACGAGGATGAAGCTGAACTGTTTATACCAACTGCACCAACAAATGAGGATGGAATTCTGTGTCCTCAAAATGAAGATCTTGGAGATTGTTTTGCAATAATGTTTGGAGAAGATCTGCCTGAGCCAATCACATCACCCAGATAAGAGGATGAAGACCTAAAATCTGACATTTCTTTACATCCTCAGGTTGATAATCTTGAAGCATGTATTTCACAGATGACAGATGAAGAGCCAAATGCAGAAATTATCAAATACATCTGTGAAGAAAATGTGGAGAAGGAATAAAAACCCGAGCAAATTGAGGAGCAAATGACAGAACTTAATAAGGATCCAGGGCATTCAGGAGAAACATCGCTGTTTTGGGGAGTACAAATCAAAAATATCGCCTAAAAGCTTGAGAGAATGGAACTCCCATTCCAAATCAAGCACTATATGAGACCTCCTGATTTTCTTTCTTTCTTTTCAGGAACCATTGGAACAACAAGGATAAAAAAGGTGGCACGAGCACTGAATGAGACAAAATTCTTTTTGCCACTTTACCGTTGGAAGAGACCCTTCAAAAGCAACGCTCACAGGATTGTCTTTAATTGGACTTCCAAAATGACATTGAAACCTCCTTAACAGATGAATTTCAGTCACGTCTGGCTGAAGACGAAAAATTTAGCGCTAGCAGGGAGGCAACCCATGCAATTTGTTGTAATTTATTTTCATATTTTGTGTGAACTTTTTAATTTTGTGTGTTAGTTTTGCAGGAAAAATAAAAACGGAATTTTTCAGGACAAAGCAAGCCAGTGCAAGCGGGATTTTCATAAAATAAAAATTTGACAAAATCACGAAGATACAAAGTCAATCCAGAAGTGATGGCCGAGTAAGGAGTCAGCTCTTGGAACGCGTCCCTATGGATTTATCCGTCGCAAGACTTGGTTTTGCCAAAAAAAAAAAAAAAAAAAACTAGCGTCGCTACGCCAGGCAAAAATTCAGCGTCGCGACACTGGATAGATTGCAGGCCAAAAACAGCAGCCGCCGAGAACAGAACCCGTTTCCCTCACAGATCTCACCATTCTCTCTCAACTCACAACCACCACAGTCGAGCCTTCATCCCCACCGTGAACCAAATCATCCAACCAAGACCCATCATCATCTCGACACATCTATCCCTCATCGCCCAAACCGCAACCACTCACCGAAAAAAAAACAGAACTGAAACCAACCACCATCACTCACGGTTAAAGCCACCCACGAGCCGAACAAACCAGACCTTCGCCGAGTCTTAGCCACCACCGTCGAAACCGAAACCATCTCCACCCTTTGCCGTGAGCCTCATCACCGAGAACAAACAGAGCCGAAACCCACCAGCCACCGAGCCTTTGACCGAGATCCACAACCGCAACCTTCGCCAAGTCAAACACCAAGCCTTTACCGAGCCACCAGAGACCGAGATCTACCAAACACATCATCATCTTCTTCTTCGAAATCAATCACCATCACCAAAATCTCCAACTTGACCGAGCGCGTCAAGCCACCATCACCGAGCGATCCACCAGCCGAGACACCACTAGCCGCGAACCCGCCACTGCCAAGCCAACCACGACCCACTAACCGCACCAACATCACCGAGAATCATCACAGTCACCACTCACCAAACACCAAGATCTGCCTTGAGCCACTCTTGCCGAAACCGAGATCTACCACTGAAACCAGAAACCGAGAGAAACACCACTACCGCCGAGTTCACCCACTGTAGAGCCACCACCACCGAGAACCAACCAAAACCGAACAAAGCCAAGCCTAACCGAGCCCACTGCCAAGCCAAAGCCGAGGAAAAACAGGTCCAGATTTTCAAAATTATTAACAGTATAATTTGAAGAAATTAATTTGGTAATTTGTGTGGTAGATATTATTGAAATTGGTTGCACTTTGGAAGTGTTGGATTTGTGAACTTTGTAGTTTTGGGGGCGAAGTTGGGATTTGTGTGTTGATAGTTTTAGGGTGTTTTGTGGGAAACTTTGAGATTTTAGGGGAGATTCTGTCGAAAATTTTGTGAACAATGCCACCGAAGAGATCCAGGGCTTCAACATCTGCTGAACCCAGTTTTGACACTACAAAATTTGTTTCGGCAGCTGCAGAGAGGAGATTCGAAGAGGGAATGACTAGAAAAGTTCATATTATGGAGAGGGGTTTTGAAATCCGCCCCGGACTATTCCCGGAGATTGACATGATCATTGCAACCAGACACTGGCAAAAGCTTTGTTTGCAGCCTCACCCCGCTTATGCAGCTATTGTACGGGAGTTTTACGCTAATGATTATGAGCATCGTGCATATGTAACAATGGTTAGAGATCAACAGGTAGCATTGATCCTACTACAATTAACAGATTCTATGGATTACCTGATATGGAAGCTGATGAGTACTCTGCAGTTAAGGAGGAGATTGATATTACACTTTTAATAGAAACATTGTGTGTTCCTAATGCGGCTTGGGTATTGAGTAGCAATAGGGAACACCAGAAGAAAAGTTCGAGATTACTCAAACCTGAAGCAAAGATGTGGTTCCATTTTGTGACCCGATCATTGTTACCAGGATCACACATTACTTATGTCACAAAGGAACGCATGATCTTGTTATATTGCATTCTGGAGGACCTTACTATTGATGTTGGACAGTTAATCTCAACAAATATAGCCTGGGCTACGAGATCAACACAGGCAGGTCTGTTATACTGCTACCTGATCACATCACTTTGTACATTGGCCATGGTGCCTGTTGATCCCAGAGAAGAAACAATGCAACCCATGACAGCTTTAACAGCCCGCATAATCCAGTAACTCCAAACAGAGAGACAAGCTCAAGCTGGAGCATCTTCTTCTGCACAGCAACAACAACAACCACCTCAGCCACCACAAAGATCATCAAGGCCTCGCACTATTTCTCAAGAAGTTCATCGTTTGGGATCTCGTGTGAATTATATGCTTCAATATAACAGAGCAATCGGCCATGCACTACAACAAATGGCAAATGATTTGCACATTACTGTTCCAGAGTTCCCTGACCCACCATCTGACGACAGCAATGAGGAGGAGACTGACGCATAAACTCGGTACCATTGTTCCTACCTTTTGTTTATGTTTTGAACGCATTGGGGACAATGCTTAATTTAGGTTTGGGGGTGCAATGCTTTTGTGTTAAAACTTTCCGTTAAAATTTTTCATTTATGCAACAAAATTCCGTTAAAATCATAGAAATGAGAGTTCTTTAGTTGATTAGTACCTTGTTTTTAGTTTGTATGTTGTTTTTTATTTTTAGTCCAAAAATTTTCGAAAAATAAAAAAAATTGAAAAATTTTCAAAAATTACAAAAATATTTTGTTTTTTGTTTTGACTAAAAAGGTGAAATTGGTAAGAGATAGCCGAGTAAGGAATTTCTACTCCTGAGACGTATCTCAAACCTATTTCGAAACAAGTTAATTTTTGTTTATTTCTTTTTGAATTATTTAATTTGTGAATTCTCCATAACACTGACTAAAATGGATCTTCATATGCTCAGTTGGCAGGTATTATCTACATACATAGTAACATACGGACATGAGTTGTAATTGAAAAGTTTGTAATATTCAGTGCTATAGTTTAATTGGAGGAAGCATCTCAAAAAAGTGATGGAGTAAAAAAAAAAAAAAAAAAAACGTCAGAGATCCGAGTTATTAAGTCTGTAAGGGTGTTTTAACACCTAGTGCCCTAAAACCAACTGGTTTGGGAGTCACTGGCCCAAAGCTCGTTACATGGATCAAAGATACTGCAAAAATATATCTGAAGTCTGAGTAATTAAGTCCGTAGGGGTGTCTTAACACCTGGTGCCCTAAAGCCAACTGGTTTGGGAGCCACCGACCTAACACTCGTTACATAGATGGAAGATATTGTATATAAATAAAAATAGAAAAAAAATCAAAGAAAAAATCAGAAAAACGAGAAAAAATTATTCTATTGCTCAAAAAAGGTGTGAAATCTGATAGAACTTTAGGACAAAAATATTACTCTCTTATCAACTGCACTTATGACTGCTGTGGGCAAAAATGAGTTGTTTAATATTATGTTGGCTGTGTATATGAAGAATGGTAAAAATAATCGGAGAATTTACTTATTTGGTAATTTAGAATGAAACAAAACAACTAGTAACTTGGAGTAGAAGTTTCACCTAATTAGTCACTAACTTCTTTATTCTATTTTCTCTTGTCTTTTTGCTTTTGTGTGCATTAGTTTTTTTACCTTTTTACTTTTGTAAAATGTTTGTGGGTATCATTGCTGTAAACCCTCACGAGACTACAACTCGTCCACTAGGGACACCTATGGGTTTAACGGCTTGTTGTATATGCTAAATGCAATCGTGATCCCTAAGAAAGTGGCTTAGTTCATTTTATTTTCATGTTATTTTATTCTATGTTTTGCTCGAGGACTAGCAAAATGTTAGGTTTGGGGGTGTGATGAGTGATATTTATATCACTATTTTCTACTCATTTATCCTAATATTTTGTATAGTTTCTTGAGTCTTGTGAATATTTTGATGTGTTTTGTGTTATTTTGTAGATAAATAAAGTTTCAGGACATTCTGGAGGTAATTTGGAGCAAAACTGTGAAAATTGGCAAAAAGGGTATTTCGGTAAATTGTCCGCGTCGCGACGCCAAGCCTTCCGCGTCGCGACGTCTAAAATGCGCCGAACAGTGCTAACGTGCGCCGGGTCCACAAATCAGAATCTGAGAAAAGTTTGACTTTGCTAAAATGCGCCGTGACACGTGTCACCATCACAGCCGATCTGCTAACATGCACCGTGCCACGTGTCAGCATCATACGGTGCCGACAGTCATCATCGCCACATGTGCCACATGTCAGCCTACGTGTCTCCATGTCATCAGCCACGTCAGCAAGTCAACAAGTCAAAATTGCCACGTGTCGTGCCACATCATCATCAGCCAATCAGGAAGTGACACGTGTCGCAATTCTATGGTGCCGACAGTCTCTGTCCCACGTGTCGCCACGTCACCGCCATGTCATCGCTACGTCAGCATCAATAATTGAGTATCTAATCCTTATCTGACACGTGGCGGATAAGAATCTCAGCGACCAATCAGAAGCCGCCACGTGTCACAATAATTGAAGCCCAACCACTCTGCCACGTGTCACCTTATCAGCTTATCCAGAATCTTCAAACCGGCGAACCAGAGCGTGCCACGTCGACAAATCTGGCGTAGCGACGCTGAGGACCTGGCGTCGCGACGCTGGAACCTACCGAGGCCTATAAATTGAGCTCGAGATTTCAGAATTCAGTGTAACACTCTCTCTCTTATATTCTTTCTAAAGAGAGAGTTTTTCTCTATAGATTCTTTTAGTTTTTAGTTTTTTTTAGTTTTTATTTTTAGTTTTGTAAATAATTTTAATTACGTTTTGTAATAATAGTAATTTAATTTTTACTTTTTACTTTTTACAGTTTTTACTATTTACCATGAGAAGGTAACTTCCCCAGCTAGGGTGAAAGGTAATTCTTTTACTGTTACTATTTAGATTAATCTCCCTAAAAATAATATATTCACTATTTAAAATATTGACTTAAAAAGGATACCGCCAGATTGGTCGGTTGGTAATTCATTTTAATCTGGTTTAAACCTGACTAATAAAGGATATCGCCAGATTGGTCGGTTGGCAATTTAATTTTGGTTCCGCCTTTATGGCTGGTTGGACTTAATTTGACTTAATCAGGATACCGCCAGACTGGTCGGTTGGTAATATTATCATAAGTTTATATATTATTTTATGAGAGATATCTAAATTAGTAGTAGTAAAAGTAATTCCTTTTACCTTAGCATTTTATTTTATTTTACTTTTCAGTTTTACTTTATGTCTTTTACTTTTCGGTATTTTTACTTTATGTCTTTTACTTTTAAGTTGTTACTAGCCCTAGTTATGTGTTAGTTATCTGGGGTTGTGATGAATTCTAATATCACCGGTTTATAAGGGGTTATTTTATAGTTTGGGTAATTTAAAGGTTTACTTATTAAGTCTTAAGCTTAATGCTTCTTGTTGTTTGATCACCAATAAGATTGATGTGGTAAATCTAAAATGAACTAGACATAGTGATTTTAGGTTTCAGCCTTAGACTTAATAGGCCACGATCTTCCTTGAGGATAGATAACCCTTTAATAGATTTCTTTACAGGATATGAATATACCTGTCGGGCGGGGGTAGCCATAATTGGAACTTAAACTTAATGAATCCAGATAATTTGGTTGACATAGACATATGGTTCAATTGGGTTAAACTGGGTATTTGCGTCTGACCATCGACATAGGCTTTTGCATAATTTAGTGTTCCAGGTTAGTAAACTGATTTATTACATAAACATAAAATAATCACTTCATATTTTAAATGATATTAGAATGATTCACAACCCTAGATCTTTGTGTCTTTTGTTATTTTCCTTAGTATTTTCTTTTGTCTTTTATTTATTTATTTATTTTGTAAAACCACATTCAACCAATCAAACAATCATTCTCTTCTCCATTTAATTAGATATTTGTAAATAAATAGATTCAATAATTAATAACAATAGTAGGAATTAAGTCCTCGTGGGATCGATATTTTTATACTACTTGAACGATACGTGCGCTTGCGTTATACGTGTGTGTTTACGCCGGTCATAAATCTTATTAAAGAAGCCCATCTTACTTATAATCACAAATAGCAAACCTGATCCATTGATTTCCTTTGAAACTGACCCGATTCAATACTGTTTGGCGTACAGCCTAATCCCCATGTCATTCAATCACATAATTCCGAGGGAACACTCCATTCTCATGCCACTTAACATAGTAAGGGCTCGGGGCGAAAATCATCCAATGTCATGCCATTCAATCACATTATACTGAAGGATCCTAGACATGAAAATGCTGCTAACAAGGCAATAAGGCCTCAGAGGGAACTCCAAACTCGAGACATAATTAAAACTTGGCTACGAGGGAATGCACTCCTTCTTGTGCCATCGCCACCATAAGACCTCGAGGGAAATTATTCGACCCCAAGCCATTGATACATACTTGGCCATGTGGGATTGAAACCTTCATCATTCCAAAATAACATAAGGCCTCGAGGGAGATCCTTCAACTCTGAGCCTTTCAATACTTGGCCATGAGAGAAAATGCTCTCCATGCAACTTAACATAATAAGGTCTCGGGGGAAATCATTCGACCCCAGGCCATTCCAATCAAAAACCACAAAATGGAAAATATTCAGCATCGGGTCATCCATATAAAAAGCAAGAAAACTGGCATCCCACCCAGTACTGTATAAAAATAAAATGATAAAGTAATATGGGTGACATATAACACACATCGTACTGCCAAAAACATTGAAACAACAAAGACAACGTCTTGTTTTGTGTTGCTCAAAATAACAAAGGTCACCGATATGGGGTACTACCCAGTTCCTACTCATGTCGCAATCACCGTGCCAGAACTCAACGTCCATGTCGCAAATATTTTTTTGGAATTGATTAGCTAGTTAGGTTTTCACGTCTGATAATATTTTTAAATCATTCTCATTGAGTAAAATATCATCGACGTACAAAATGAGAAAAACCACTTTTCCGTCAATGACGCGCTTATAAACATAAGACTCATCGATGTTCTGCTCAAAATTATAAAACTTGATCGTGGTATCAAATCTTATGTTCCAAAATCGAAATGTCTGATTAAGTCCATAAATAAACCTTTGCAGCTTGTAAACGTTTTGCTCTTGACCTTGGGCTAAGAACCTATCTGGTTGTACCATATAGATACACTCATCAAGATTGCCATTCAAGAATTCAGTCTTGAAGTTCATATGCGGCAATAAAAATAAGAGTACAGATGGATTTGAGCATGGCTACTGGCGAGAGAGTCTCATCATAGTCAACTCTCTCTTTTTGGGTATAACCCTTGGCCACTACCCTAGCCTTGAAGGTCTGTTCCTTCCCATCTCTCTTTCTCTTGTAGATCCACTTGCAACATATAGGTTTTACCGTAACAGGTTAGTCTACAAGTTCCTAGACTGAGTTAGAGTGCACAGACTCAATTTTGAGGTTCATGACTTTGAGCCATTCCTCTTTATCAGAATCTTTCCAAGTACTGTGAGCTGGGATACTATCCTAAGCTCACTAAGAATTTATCAAAATCTCTATCAATGTATTCTCCTCCACGATACAATCATAGAATTTTGATCGTTTTACCTAATTGGTTCTTAACCTCAACATGATACTCTTTGAACTTTTCAAAGGTATCTATCTTGTGCTGCATTAGGTAAACGTACCCATATCTAATATAATCGTCAATGAATGTGACAGAGTATTCATAACCTCCACGGGCTTAAGGGTGGCAGAAAAGCCCAGGCCCGGGGCAAAAAAAGCCCAGGCCTGGCCCTTTGATAAAAGCCCGGCTCGGGCTCGGGCCCGAGCCGGACTTTGCAATTTTGGCCCGGGCCAAAACCAAAAAAAAAATAAAAAATTTATATATATTTTTTAATATGTTTGTAGCATTTTTATTTATTTATAGCATTTAAATTGTGAATTGTCTTTGCATATAGTGTGAATGTATTTTTTTTGTATGTTTTTAATTTTGATGATGTATTTATATAATATAAATTGTATTTGAAAATTTTTTTGTTGGAAAAAAATCGGGCCGGGCTTTTCTCGGCCCGGCCCGGCCCGTTGCCACCATTACTCGGGCTCTTACATTCATCGATCTGAAAATGTCCGAATGTATTAGCTCAAGTAGTTGACTGACTCTTATATATTTTATAGTAAAAGATCTCGTAGTCATCTTTCCTTCTAGACAAGATTCGCAGACTGGTAAAGTTCTAAACTTTAACTAGTTTAAAGCTCTGTTCATTATCAACCTATCTATCAGGTCATGGCTAATATGACTAAGTCTAAGATGCCACATATATGTGTCATCATGAGAAATCTTTTGCCATTTTATTTTAGGTTTTTCAACCTTAAATATTTCATTGTTGATTAGTGAATTATGTCTTAACGGCCTTAACATATATAAATTATTTTTGAGTTTCATGTGCATATAATTAATCCATTTGTTGGAGTTGGTCCTCAGCGCGCCAATGTTTTTTACATTTATTGTAAATAAACTGTACATTATATTTTATTATGAATAAAATTAAGTAATTTTCATCAATATAAACTTATATATGGTAAAGGCGAAAAAGACCTTAGAATTAATAGTTGTGATATAATTGTAAAAGCGCCATAAGTGTTACAGAGACATGTCACAATAGGATTCATTCTTAAGATGTTCCTGGTCAAGGTTTACATATCTGGTCGGTTAGTAAACCTGTGAGACCGGTACGTGTCATTTATTAGAATTGTTCTAATGGTTTATCTCAGTAAATAATGAGTCTTGGGAGACTCATATAGACACGTAGGTATTTATTGGATAAATATTGAACGATTCATTCGAAGATTCTTGATAGCTGGTACACCAACGTCAGTAAGAATCTTTATGAGTCGAATAACATATTAGCTCCTTTCACTTGTGATACCACTGTGGATATGTGAGATATCCTCCATACTTTGATGGCAGTCAAGTCAACGATATTTTTAGATTATACCTCCGCCTGTTCGTTAGGTATGCACTAATACTCACGATATCATGTGATGTATCCAGAGAGGATTTGTCAGTCCCGCGTACGGGATTTAGTTGTCCAATTTTTGATTCTTTGAAATCCTTGGCCGAGGTATGATTCAAAAATGAGTTACGAATATTTATTGAAGAATCATAATTATGTCGCAACACATGAATTGTTCATAGTGGAGATTTGACGTTTAATCTATATCTCCAGAATAATTCGGATAACCTATGACATATGGATTATATATATGTAATGACTTCGACTTGGATGGTTCAACTCGATTATCTGTAGTCATCGTAATTTGTGAGTGGACACGTTACAGACATGTAAATGGTTTATGTGACAGATAAACTTGAACCTAGAGAGTCCCACAATATAAGGAGTACTCGTTGAGCACTTGGACAATTAATTATGGATAATTCAGATTATTCATAATTTACACATGCGTATTAAATAATGTGTATTTGTATATGATATATAATTTAGATTAGATACACATTATTAACCTATTGGATTTTTTACGCTTGTTTTATTATTATTATTAATTAATTTTTAATAATGCTATAATGGAAGAATATTCTTGGAATATTTTTCCATACAGTTATTTTTTCTTTTTGTTAATTAAAATAAATTAATTGATTAATTGTTAATTAATTGATTTATTATATAAGAATTATTCTTGGAATATTCTTATTTATTTGGCCTAATTTGATTGGACAAACCATGTGTTTTTAACACATGGATTTTAATTAAAAAAATTAAAATAATAATTAATTATTGGATAAGATTAAAAGGTGTCAAATTCATGGCCACAAAAATTGTTAATTTTTGTTAAAAAATGCCAAAAATTCGGCCACATGTAAGAAAATACATAAAATGAAATTATTTTATTTTTTGCTTGGCTTGGCCATTTGCTCATGTGTTGAGAGAAAAAGAAAAATTAGATTAAGGTTTTGAAACAAAGCTATCAACACCAAGGTGAAGAAAATTAGAGAAAATTAGAACTTAAAATTAAGGTAATATTAAGTTTCTAATTTTTATTTTATTAGTTTTGTGTTAAGCATGTGAAATATGTATGAGATATGTATATTGCATGTTTAAATTATATATGTATCTAGGATATATATTTGAATCAAAACGTGGTGTTGGATGCTTTATTAACCGTAATATATTTTTTCTTATTAAGCATGTGAAAATGATTATTTAAGGAATTAATCTAAAATTAAAATTACCATTCTAGAGTGATATTACCACTCTAATGTTGCCTAGAATTGTTCTTAAAACTTTGTACTGTGGTGATTAAATTTGGTGATTAAATAGAATTTTGGCATGAAAATGGAAAAAAAAAAACAAAGTCTGGTTCTAATCTGATTTTGGATGTTAAAACAAAATATTTTTCATGTAAAAATATGTTGTATGGATGATTTTGGATGTGTATTGGGTGATGGATAAATTCTGGAAATTATTCCGGGGTGAAAACGCGAGAAAACGTTGAAATTCACATCGAAACGGTCTCAACGCGTGCCGACTGTGAACCTAGCGAAATGGGCACTGTTTGGGCAGCCCAAAGGCTGACCGAACACTGCCCGAGTGACCGGGTTGCCCCGTCTCGACTGATGGTCAACCAGTTTGACCGTTTGCCTGTTACGTGTATTATTTGTCGAAAAAATATTTTCGTAAAATACTTCGTCGTGTAACGAAATAATTATATTATTAATTGTTAATAAATAATATATTTAAACTTATTTGGGTGAAATAAAAATATTTGATATTTATTAATTCGCTTGGAAAAATTTAAAATATTTAAAAACCTTTTTTGCCTTCCACTGCGCCCTTCCGTTGCGCTTTCCCCAACAAAATGGTATCAGAGCGTTTGATCCCACATCCAAAATAATTTTTCATGCATTAAATATTTGATATTTAATTAAATTTATTTTGCACATGCTTGAGAATTAATTGATTGGATCAATTAGTTTGGCTATTTGACAGTTTTGTAAAATCCCCATAATAAGGCTTTGTTTTCTCTAGGCGTATTGTACACTAATGGGTCCGTCTCGTCAATACGGATGTAAATATTTTTCCTAATACTGTGGTTGTATCTGCCAAAATAGTGCGGCTATGGTTAATGGAAATTTGTTTATACCGTTAAAATTTATTTGATAAGAAACAAATTCGAGCGAACAACGCATACCAATAGATGCCAAAGTAGTGAGCTGATGCATTAGTACCTTGGATATGTATATTGACGAGTATTGTCTTGAATACGCCCATCCAATAGATGCCAAAGTAGTGAGGATCGGAAACTGTTCATGACCTATTTAAAAGAGTCACATTGGATGTGAATGGTAATTGTTACCTACTTTCAAATATATTTGAGCACAATGTGCCAAAGCTGTGTGTTCAAATATATTTGTGAGGTCTACTTCCTGCTATAGAATTTAATTTAATTATTGAATTCTCGTATTTTATTTGGGGATTATCATTTATGTTAAGTGTGAGAGGGCATCTGTAGACAACAGAACTTGGGCGACGCTGTTCTAGGCTTGCGGCCTAGTTGGGAGTACGAAATAACACGGAGTCGCCACCCGGTGTGAACCGGGACAAAGATTTAAGGCCGCACTCACCCCTCGCAAGGGAAGACCTCAAACCGTTGGGTTCGGAATGGTCCCTTACTTATGTCACTTGTGATGATATAATTTGTGCAATAAACTAACCGAATCTATTCAACATTCATGCTCAAGGGTACTTAGATCTAACATGCTTTCATCCAAATAACTTCACGCAATGTAACACAACAAGCATATTGAACCATTAAATTAACATGTATAAATCATTACCCAAACGCATCATAAACTAAGAACATGCATAATGAACAACCTAAACATGCTTTAACAAATAAATAACAACTAAATTAAACCATGCTTTAAATAAAAAACAATAACCTAAAGACTATAGCATGCTCAAATACAAATTTGGATGAGACGAGATACGTGTATCTTAAGTAGTACGTGGCATTGTATCCCGAGTGCAGACCATACTACCGTCTATTCGGAATCGGCTATGGAATTTACGTCCGGGTTTCCATCCGATATACCACAAAAGGGAACACATATCCCGCTCATCCAACAATCACATCATGTTTCAAATGACTCTCATGCAATTATATATCAAAATAAATAAAACAAAAATAAAGAAAATAAGTAAAAAGGTGCCCTCAGGTCTAACCTCTTTTGTCGTCTCTCGAAAGCGCGTTACACGGCCGTCGGAAGGGTTGATGTTCCGTAACTTTTCTGGTTCACTGATCCGATGTTTTTCCTCGCTGTCTCGCTGTTCGGGCTACTGTTTTCACTTCATTTCGCTGCTGTTTTCGGCGAATTTTCTGGTCACTGTTTCAAGTGTGTTAAGGCTACTGTTTTGGGTGTTTCAGGGTGCAGTTTTAGGTAGTTTCGGGGACTGTTTTAGACAGTTTCGGGGTGCAGTTTCTGAGTGTTTTCTGGGCTGTTTCAGGGGGCTAGGTCACGGCAATTCTGAGCAGTGTGAAGGGTTGTTTATCGTGCTTGAACTAAGGCAGTGTGTGGAGTTCTTAGGTGGTTAGGTGTGAGGAATATTTGTTAGGGGGGCAAAAGAGCAGAGGCAGTGACGTTGGTGTGCTCTGGCCGAGAGCTGAATGCTTGTGAGGGGGGAGATATGTGGCGTTTGAAAGGAGATTTTGGTGAAGGTCAGTTCGCGTTAAAGGGCAGGTTTTATTTTTTGAGTGGAGAGGCACAACGTGAAGGCTTATGTCACTTGGCGTGAGGCAACTTTTGGTGTGAGGCAGGTGGCGCAAGGTGAAGGCTGATTTGCGTCGGTGAGCTGTATTGAGGGTAGTGGATGTGGCTCTATGTGGGCTGTTATTGACGTGCTGAAGCAAGGGATTTGAGGCGTTGAGTGCTAGTGGGGTTTGTGGACTACACGTGAAGAAGGCAGGCGTGAGGGGATGCTATGTGTATGGTTGGTGAGTGGAGGCTATGGCTTGAAGTCGTTAGGGCGTGTTGGTCGTGGATCAGAGAGCCGAGAGTGAGGAGGTAATGGCTTGTTACGTGAGGGACTTTGTTTCTTGTTTGGCCGTCGAGTGAAGAGTTAGAAAGGGTGGAGTGAGCTGGGCAGTGTGATGAGTTTAGGGTTCTGTTTGTGGTGAGGCTGCCGAGTGAGAGAAAGGGTTGGCTATTTGCTTTGTATTTTCGGGAGGATTAGCCAGAGGATTAGGGTTTTTTGTTTGTTCTTTTTTTTGTTTTCCTGTTGGCGTGAGTTCCATGGGCTGAAATCAGCTATCTTTGAACATAAATCTCCAACTTAATTGCACAATATAGGATAAGATCGTGTATTTTTCCACCATGCCAACTTCAACAATTCACAAACACAATTGCCGAAATTAAATCCAGCCCCAGTGAAATTAAAACCCTACTCAATTGCTCACTTTAGCGAAAGGCTGAACACGATGAAATTACCCAAGTTCCCAGGTCAGATCAAGCACAAACACTGAATACCTGCCAAGAGTGAGTCGCGCAGAGGAAGCCATGAAAGAGCTGTGATTTGTTAAGAACAGAAGAGGAGAGCTGCGTAAGTGGAGAGAAGAAGATGGGCGTCTTAGGATTTCATTATTTTGAGAGGCCGTGAGTGTCTTGGTGAGGAGAGGGAGGAGAACTGGATTAGGGTTGAGTGTTTTGGTTTGTCTTTTTTGAATCAGAGGGTGAGAGAGTTGTTGCCGTGAATCTCCATGGGCTGAAGCCAAAAATTAGGTTTAGTTTAGGGGTCCTTATATAGTGGTGTATTAGGGTTAGGGTTTTGGATGGTTTTTTTTTTAAGGAAATAAAATCAATTAATTAGGGAGGGATTTATTTTAATTTTTTAGGGAAAGAATAATTTATTTTAGGAGGGGATATATTAGATTTGATTTTAATTTAATTTCATTAGTTTAATTTTAATTTACTTTCAATTTAATTGATTTGTTTTAATTTAGTTTAATTTAATTTGTGAAATTAATTTAATTGGTTATAATTGGTTATCATTTAAAATTTGTGACATGTGTTTTAAATGTTTTAATTATTTAATTTGTGAGATGTGATTTAATGGGTTTGGTGTGTTTTAAAATAGAGGTCCAACAAGCGAACCCGAAGCGAAACAAGCGAGTTAAATCCAACGAAAATTACATTTTCCAATTTTACCCTTCCAACGTCAGTTTCGCGCGACTTCACAACTAAAGAGATAGTGTCTCCATACGAGACTCATCATCGGGCTGATATGCAAAAATGCAATGCCTACAGTCGCCCCCACTTTGATGGGACTTGTGCAGTGTGTGACAATGACAATCCTATCAAAGTACGTGCAATGCATTTTTACTTACCTGGCTCGCCAGCTGCCACCTGACTTGCCTGCTACTTCGAACTGAGTTGATGTCGCAGTGGATTTCGATCCTGGGACGCATCCCAATAGCTGCAACCGACAACGGGGGCCTCGACCCTAGGACGCATCCCAATACCGCTGACAAAATATGGGCCTCGACCCTGGGACGCATCCCGAAAACTGCAACCGACAACGGAGGCCTCGACCTGGGACGCATCCCAATACCGCTGACAAAATGGGCCTCGGCCCGGGGACGCATCCCCAAAATATGATGCAGTGGGTCCACGACCCTGGGACGCATCCCAATAACTGCAACCGACAACGGGGGCACCTCGACCCTGGGCACCTCGACCCAACACCGCTGACAATAGGGACCTCGCCCTCGAACTGATGATGTAGTGGGCACCTCGACCCTGGGTACCTCGACCCGAAACTACAACTGACAACGGGGGTACCTCGACCCTAGGCACCTCGACCCAACACCGCTGACAATAGGGACCTCGCCCTTGAACTGATGATATAGTGGGCACCTCGACCCTGAGCACCTCGACCCGAAACTACAACAGACAATGGGGGCACCTCGACCCAACACCGCTGACCATAGGGACCTCACCCTCGAACTGATGATGTAGTGGGCACCTCGACCCGGAACTACAACCGACAACGGGGGCACCTCGACCCTGGGCACCTCGACCCAACACCGCTGACAATAGGGACCTCGCCCTCAAACTGATGATGATGTGGGCCTCGCCCCCTTAACTGATACTGATGTGGGCCTCGCCCCAAAACTGATACTGATGTGGGCCTCGCCCCAGACTAATAATGATGTGGGCCTCGCCCTCAACTAATACTGACGTCGGCCTCGCCCTAGACTAATACTGACGTGGGCCTCGCCCTCAAACTGATACTGATATGGGTGTGGGCTTTGCCCCTAGAGTACCATACCTGGCAAGACTGATTCTGATAACGATGTGGGCTTTGCCCCTAGAGTGCCATTCCCGGCAAGACTGCTACTGATGCTAATGTGGGCCTCACCCTCAGAGTGCCATACCCTGCAAAACCGATTCTGATGCTTATGTGGGCCTCGCCCCCAGAGTGTCATACCCGGTAAGACTGATACTGATAATGTGATGGTTTATTTTCAAATTGTGCTGTATGAGATGGTCCATTCCCGAACCGTTACTGTGAGGTGGTCCATTCTTGAACCGTTACTGTGGTGTGGTCCATTTCTGAACTGTTACTGTGATGTGGTCCATTCCTGAACCGTTATTGTGATGTTGTCCATTCCCGAACCGTATTCCATTCTCGGAGTGCCATTCTCGGCTTGTTCATCCCCGAACTGTGCTTAATTCTCGGAGTGCCATTCTTGGCTTGTTCATTCTCGAACTGTGCTCCATTCTTGGAGTGCCATTCTCGGCTTGTTCATTCCCGAAGTGTGCTCCATTCTTGGAGTGCCATTCTCGGCTTGTTCATTCCCGAACTGTGTTCCATTCTCGGAGGGCCATTCTCGGCTTGTTCATTCCCGGACTGTGCTCCATTCTCGGAGTACCGTACCTGGCAGAACTGATCTAATGTTTCCATACCCGGAGTGCCGTACCTGGCAGAACTGATCTGATACCTCCATACCCGGAGTGCCGTACCTGGCAGAACTGATCTGATGTCTCCATACCCAGAGTGCCGTACCTGGCAGAACTGATCTGATATCTCCATACTAGAGTGTCGTACCTGGTAGAACCGATACTGAACCAATGTGGGCCTCGCCCCCAGAATGCCATACCCGACAGAACTAATACTGAACCAATGTGGGCCTCGCCCCCAGAGTGCCATACCCGGCAAAACTGATGCTGATAATAATGTGGGCCTTGCCCTATGATTCATTCCTGGATTCATTCCAAAACTCTGACAGCGTGGGCCTCGACCCTAGGATTCATTCTCGGATTCTTTCCAAATTCTGACAACGTGGGCCTCGGCCCTAAGATTCATTCCCGATGCTGCTGACAATGTGGGCCTCGACCCTGGGATTCATTCCCGGATTCTACTGATGTGGGCCTCGACCCTGGGATTCATTCCAAAACTCTACTGATGTGGGCCTCGACCTCGGGACTCATCTCCAAACTGAAACTGATATGGGCCTCAACCCTGGGACTCATCCCTAAACTGAAACTGATATGGGCCTCAACCCTGGGGATTCATCCCCAAAACTGAAACCGGCATGGGCTTCAACCCTGGGACTCATCCCCAAAACTACTACTCATATGTTGCTGATTCTGGTTGGCTTGTCTTTGCCGCTTTCTCTTTTTCTTCTTTGAAACCTGTGAATACAAAACAAAACAAACACAAAAAAAGAATGCAAAATATGTTACGTGTATGCATGCATGCATGAATGAATTTCCTATTCCGCTGGGTTAGGTCTTCCCCCAGTTCTCCAAGTGATTGCTCAGTCTTCTCTCTGGTCTCATCCCTCAATTTCTCGTCATTCTTATTGTTCAAGGGGTGGTAGACTGGTCGCTCCCAGTCTTAATTTAGCTTTATGTTCTCCGCTGTTTGCACTTGGTCAAGATGAACCACATTGTGGGGCCTTCCATATCATCATACTATATCACATGTTACGAAATAGTCCCAATATTTATACATATTATCGTCCTCAAGGGATGCCCAGTAATGAAACCAGAGAATATTCAAAACACTCAATGCAACTCAAATCTGAGTTTTTGAATAAATGATCTATGCCAGTCTCAAAGTGTGTGTGTGTGCAAAGGTTCTTTCACAGCTTGATCCTTAAGCAAGCCAACTCGATGATTTCATTTCAAAAATCGGGATCGGTGGGTCAAACCAACCTAGATGTCTCAATTATATTCCTCAATTGCTTTTCCATGCTCAATGTAGTATGGCTTTATCTCTCTTTTCCTTTGTCTCTCATTTTTTCTTTTCATTTTGAACTTCATTTTTTCTCTCTCTCATTTTTTCTTTTTTTTTTTCTTTTTCTTCAACACACCTACCCTTTAAGGTAGCATTTCTCCTCATGGTGGTCCTAATACTCGCCAATGGGTAGCTTCACGCTTATCGGTTATAGGTGGTTCAATTCTTTTCTTTAGAGACTTTTCTTTCATTTTCAACCATACCACACATCATAACATAAGCAAATCAGGATAGACATCTAAGTAAACGGTCATTCACCAACCTACAATTTCTTCAACTAGTCATTTTGCCAACTACTCAGGTTTTCACTGCTAAGAACCATAATCTAGTGCTTACGAGTCTAACATAGATCAATCATTCAAAGTATCAGATAAAAGCACGTCAAGGGTTTTCGTTTCTATAGTTTCACTCTAAAACAATCATTTCATCATCGGACTTATGTCTAACTATCAATGACTAAAAACAAACAATAATTTTGTTTTCTTCTTTTTTTTTCTTCTTTTCCTTTTTTCTTTCTTTTTTTTCCTTCTCTCTTTTTTTTTTTCTTTTTTTTCCTTTTCTTTTCTCTCTTTCTTTTCTCATTTTTTTTCTCTTTTTTTTTGAAGGCCCCCCAATGGTCTTTCTATCATTGCCGTAAGGTTTTCTATTTCTCGATTTCCTTTTCCCCGCTATCCATGTTTGCTAAACTCATCTTGACAGACCTTCTTCTTTTTTTTTCTCTAACCCAACGGATATCTATGATGGCTTTTAAGACACGGGGTTAACATGATGCGTGTATGCATGAGATGCATGCGACATTTGAGATATAATATGCAAGTGGTTATCAAAAGCATAAAGGGGCAACTTCTATAGGATATACAACTATGGTTCTCATGCGGGTTTATGACAATTCTTTGATTGAACTCCCTCGACCCACTATAGAAACGGTCAACTAATGCACAAATTATACACATCACAAGACATGATTTCAGGGCCGATTCTCTATCCCCAGTGGAGTCGCCAGACTGTAGACAACAGAACTTGGACGACGCTGTTCTAGGCTCGCGGCCTAGTTGGGAGTACGAAATAACACGGAGTCGCCACCCGGTGTGAACCGGGATAAAGATTTAAGGCCGCACTCACCCCTCACAAGGGAAGACCTCAAACCGTTGGGTTCGGAATGGTCCTTTACTTATGTCACTTGTGATGATATAATTTGTGCAATAAACTAACCGAATCTATTCAACATTCATGCTCAAGGGTACTTAGATCTAACATGCTTTCATCCAAATAACTTCACGCAATGTAACACAACAAGCATATTGAACCATTAAATTAATATGTATAAATCATTACCCAAACGCATCATAAACTAAGAACATGCATAATGAACAACCTAAACATGTTTTAACAAATAAATAACAAACTAAATTAAACCATGCTTTAAATAAAAAACAAAAAATCTAAAGACTATAGCATGCTCAAATACAAATTTGGATGAGACGAGATACGTGTATCTTAAGTAGTACGTGACATTGTATCCCGAGTGCAGACCATACTACCGTCCATTCGGAATCGGCTATGGAATTTATGTCCGGGTTTCCATCCGATATACCACAAAAGGGAACACATATCCCGCTCATCCAACAATCACATCATGTTTCAAATGACTCTCATGCAATTATATATCAAAATAAATAAAACAAAAATAAAGAAAATAAGTAAAAAGGTGCCCTCAGGTCTAACCTCTTTTGTCGTCTCTCGAAAGCGCGTTACACGGCCGTCGGAAGGGTTGATGTTCCGTAACTTTTCTGGTTCACTGATCCGATGTTTTTCCTCGCTGTCTCGCTGTTCGGGCTACTGTTTTCACTTCGTTTCGCTGCTGTTTTCGGCGAATTTTCTGGTCACTGTTTCAAGTGTGTTAAGGCTACTGTTTTGGGTGTTTCAGGGTGCAGTTTTAGGTAGTTTCGGGGACTGTTTTAGACAGTTTCGGGGTGCAGTTTCTGAGTGTTTTCTGTGCTGTTTCAGGGGGCTAGGTCACGGTAATTCTGAGCAGTGTGCAGGGTTGTTTATCGTGCTTGAACTAAGGCAGTGTGTGGAGTTCTTAGGTGGTTAGGTGTGAGGAATATTTATGAGGGGGGCAAGTGAGCAAAGGCAGTGACGTTGGTGTGCTCTGGCCGAGAGCTGAATGCTTGTGAGGGGGGAGATATGTGGCGTTTGAAAGGAGATTTTGGTGAAGGTATGTTCACGTTAAAGGGCAGGTTTTATTTTTTGAGTGGAGAGGCACAACGTGAAGGCTTATGTCACTTGGCGTGAGGCAACTTTTGGTGTGAGGCAGGTGGCGCAAGGTGAAGGCTGATTTGCGTCGGTGAGCTGTATTGAGGGTAGTGGATGTGGCTCTATGTGGCTGTTATTGACGTGCTGAAGCAAGGGATTTGAGGCGTTGAGTGCTAGTGGGGTTTGTGGACTACACGTGAAGAAGGCAGGCGTGAGGGGATGCTATGTGTATGGTTGGTGAGTGGAGGCTATGGCTTGAAGTCGTTAGGGCGTGTTGGTCGTGGATCAGAGAGCCGAGAGTGAGGAGGTAATGGCTTGTTACGTGAGGGACTTGTTTCTTGTTTGGCCGTCGAGTGAAGAGTTAGAAATGGTGGAGTGAGCTGGGCAGTGTGATGAGTTTAAGGTTCTGTTTGTGGTGAGGCTGCCGAGTGAGAGAAAGGGTTAGCTATTTGCTTTGTATTTTCGGGAGGATTAGCCATAGGATTTTTGTTTGTTCTTATTTTTTGTTTTCCTGTTGGCGTGAGTTCCATGGGCTGAAATCAGCTATCTTATGAACATAAATCTCCAACTCAATTGCACAATATAGGATAAGATCGTGTATTTTTCCACCATGCCAACTTCAACAATTCACAAACACAATTGCCGAAATTAAATCCAGCCCCAGTGAAATTAAAACCCTACTCAATTGCTCACTTTAGCGAAAGGCTGAACACGATGAAATTACCCAAGTTCCCAGGTCAGATCAAGCACAAACACTGAATACCTGCCAAGAGTGAGTCGCGCAGAGGAAGCCATGAAAGAGCTGTGATTTGTTAAGAACAGAAGAGGAGAGCTGCGTAAGTGGAGAGAAGAAGATGGGCGTCTTAGGATTTCATTATTTTGAGAGGCCGTGAGTGTCTTGGTGAGGAGAGGGAGGAGAACTGGATTAGGGTTGAGTGTTTTGGTTTGTCTTTTTGAATCAGAGGGTGAGAGAGTTGTTGCCGTGAATCTCCATGGGCTGAAGCCAAAAATTAGGTTTAGTTTAGGGGTCCTTATATAGTGGTGTATTAGGGTTAGGGTTTTGGATGGTTTTTTTTTTTAAGGAAATAAAATCAATTAATTAGGGAGGGATTTATTTTAATTATTTAGGGAAAGAATAATTTATTTTAGGAGGGGATTATATTAGATTTGATTTTAATTTAATTTCATTAGTTTAATTTTAATTTACTTTCAATTTAATTGATTTGTTTTAATTTAGTTTAATTTTAATTTGTGAAATTAATTTAATTGGTTATAATTGGTTATCATTTAAAATTTGTGACATGTGTTTTAAATGTTTTAATTATTTAATTTTTGAGATGTGATTTAATGGGTTTGGTGTGTTTTAAAATAGAGGTCCAACAAGCGAACCCGAAGCGAAACAAGCGAGTTAAATCCAACGAAAATTACATTTTCCAATTTTACCCTTCTAACGTCAGTTTCGCGCGACTTTCACAACTAAAGAGATAATGTCTCCATACGAGACTCATCATCGGGCTGATATGCAAAAATGCAATGTCTACAGCATCCTTATATTAAAAATCCATGATATGTTGGATGTTTTGTGATATTGATGAAATTACTTTTTATCTGCTAACTCCTGTTTCTTTTGTTAAGTTTGTGATGGCAGCTGCTTCTTCCTCTAATCCATTTGCTTTTGCTCATGTCCTGGATGCGAACAAATTGACTGGTCCTGAGAATTTTAGTGAATGAGAATTAGATCTTAAGATAGTCTTGGATCAGAGAAGTTGGGTTATGTGCTGGATAGTCCAGTACCGTTAGATATTGCTCTGGAGTCGACACCTGAAGATATGGAGGCATTTCAGAAATGGAGAGATGATGATCTGAGAGTCAGGTCACTAATTCTCTATACTATGTCTTCTGATCTAAAGAGGCAATATGCTGATATGCCTGACACCTACAGTATCATAACTCAGATTCGGGAGCTATTTCTAAACCAGGAGCAAACCGTGGTGTACAAAATACCCGTGGAATTATTCCACGCTCGTTTGGCTAATGGCAAGCCAGTGAGTCCACATGTCCTGCACATGATGGATCTCATTGAGCAGCTTCGAAAGTTTGACTTTCAGCTAAATGAGACATTGGGCAGGAATTTGATTCTTGGCTCACTCCCACCGACGTATTCCCAGTTCATTATGAACTTTAGCATGCATGGTATTCGTTGTTCCTACAATTAATTGCATATGATACTTTAGACTACTGAGGAGGACATCAAGAAGGGTGTACCGACACTCATCTCAAAGTCCTCTTTGCCTAGTTCTTCTTCTTCTCAATCTATGAGATCAGGCAAGAAGAAGAAGAAAAAGGCAAAGAAGACTGGCTCCACTGTTCCTCCTAAAGGAAAGGTTGAAAAGCGAAGCAAGTCGAAGAAAAAGAAAGCACTTGAGGACAAGTGCCACCACTGTGGCAAGATTGGACATTGGAGACGCAATAGTCCAGACTACATAGCTTCCGTCATATAGGAGAGAGGCACCGCATCAGGTATGTTTATTTTCCCTATAATTGATATCTCTTTGGCTTGTGAAGCCATTGGTTCTGGATGGGTTTTAGATTCTGCTTGTCCAACTCACATTTGCAATTCGTTGCAGGGGCTGAGGGTCAGTAGGATGCTTAATCCAGGTGAGTGCATATGCATTTTGGGAATGAAGATTCTTTACCTGCAGCAGCCGTTGGCGAATATGAGATTCGTCTATCTAGAGGCAGCATCATTTTGATAGATTGTGTTTTTGTGCCTAGTTGTGTAGCTAATATTTTATCCCTGTTTGTATTAGATTCAAAATGATATCATGTACATATTAAGAATCGTTCTATGTATATATATATATGATATGAATGATGTTTTGTTACACAAATGTTCAAATTCGCAAGGTCATTATATTTTGCATGACATTAGAGATGTTTATGAAATTGGGGATAATAAACGTAAAAGATCTGAAATAACTGATACTGAATTATGGCATATGCGGTTAGGTCATATAGGTGTACGATGCTTAACCCAGTTGGTTAAGATGGTCTGATTGAGAATCTAACCATACAATCTTTTCCGACTTGTGAATCTTGTATTCATGGTAAAATGACCAAAGCTCTATTTACTGGTGTTGGACATCGGGCCATTGACTTATTGGAGCTCGTACATAATGATGTATGTGGTCTTATAAGTCACGCTGCTCATAGTGGTTTTTCTTACTTCGTGACATTTACCGATGATTTGTCACGGTATGGCTATGTTTATTTGATGAAATATAAATCGAAAACCTTTGAAAAGTTCAAAGAATTTCGAAACGAAATAGAAAAATAAACTGGTAAATTCATCAAATGTCTTCGATCAGATTGAGATGGTGAATATATGAGTAGTGAGTTTACCGAGTATCTTAAAGAGATGTGATTCTCACTCAATATACTCCTCCGGGTACTCTACAGTACAATGGTATATGAAAGGAGAAATCAAACTTTGTTGGATATGGTCCGATCAATGTTGAGTTTTATAGATATGCCTTACTTTTTGTAGGGGTATGCTCTTCTTACTACTGAACATTTGTTGAATAGGGTTCCTTCTAAAGTTGCTCCTACTACTCCATATAAGATATGGGTTGGTAGGAAATCCAACCTTAATTATATTAGGGTTTGGGGCTGTTCTCATACGTCAAAGTGACTCAGCAGGATAAACTTTTACCTCGATGGTGAAAAGTTAGGTTAGTTGGATATCCTTCGAATTCCAAAGGATATCAATTCTATGAACCCGGGCATTGAAATGTATTCGTAGCTAATTTTTCCATATTTCTTGAAGAAGAATTTTTGGCAGAAGGTGGTAATCATAGAAGGGTTGAACTTGAAGAATTCCAACCTATAGATGATAGACCGATAGAGGAATCACATGTTCAGACAGAAGCAGAACCTTCTAGTTCCACTCTCCATAGGTCTACTAGAATATCAAGACCTCATGAGCGCTTGTATTTGATACAAGACAAGAGTCTCGGTGTACTCATTATTGATGAGACTGATCCGTATACCTACAGAGAAACAATGTTAGACATTGATTCCGCTAAATGGCATGAAGCCATGAATTCCAAAATAGACTCTATGCATCAGAATTGAGTATGAGACTTGGTTCTGCTTTCTGAGAGAATTGTTCCATAGGTTGTAATTGGGTTTACAAAAGGAAGCGCGAGCCTGATGGGAAGGTTGAGACCTTCAAAGCCCGACTGGTTGCTAAAGGTTATACTCAAAGGCTATGTGTGGACTATGATGAAATCTTTTCACAGTAGCGATGATAAGTCTATTAGGATTTTATTAGCTATCGCTGCTTACCATGATTATGATATTCCGCAAATGGATGTCAAAACAACTTTTCTAATGGATTTCTTGATAAAGAAATCTATATGGAATAGCCGGAGGGTTTTGTCTCCAACCAAAATTCCGGCATGGTATGTAAGCTTAAGAAGTCAATTTATTGGCTTAAACAAGCTTCGCGGAGTTGAAATCTTATTTTTGATGAGGTAATCAGATTGTCTGGTTTTCTCAAAAATGAAGAAGAACCTTGTGTTTATAAGAATGTTAGTGGGAGTATGATCGTGTTCTTAGTGCTTTATGTTGTGGACATCCTGATCATTGGAAATGATCTTGGAATGATGGATGGTGTTAAATCATACCTCTGTAAAAAATTCTCTATGAAAGACTTGGGTGAAGCTTCCTATATACTTGGTATAAAACTCTATAGAGATAGAGAAAGGAAGCTGATTGGGTCCCAATCTTCGTACATAGATAAGATCCTAGAAAGGTATAACTTTAGCAATTGTAAAATTACTAATATACCTTTTCGACATGGCATTCATCTTTCGAAGAAGATGTGTCCTTAGGCAGAAGATGAAAAGGCTAGAATGTCTAGTCAACCTTATGCATCATGCTTAGGAAGCATTATATATGCCATGTTATATACGAGGCCTGATATTAGCTATGTAGTAAGCGTTACTAGTAGATATCAGTCGAATCCAGGTAACGACCATTGAATGGCCGTTAAACATATCCTAAAGTATCAGAAAGGTACTAATGATAAGTTTCTTATCTATGGAGAATGTGATTTACAGATAAGAGGATATACAGATTCTGACTTTCAGTCAGATCCTGATGATAGAAAGTCTACTTCAGGTTTTGTATTTACTCTTAATAATACTGCAGTCAGTTGGAAATGTAGCAAATAAGGATCAACATCTGATTCCACCACTGAGGCGGAATATATTGTGGCGTCAGATGCTGCAAAGGAAGCTGTATGGATAGAAAATTTATCAAAGAATTGGGAGTTGTCCCAAACATCGAGGATTTGATCCCGTTGTTCTGTGATAAGAGTGGTGTCGTTGCACAAGCAAAAGAACCCAAAGTGCATCAAAAATCGAAACATGTGGAGCGAAAGTACCACATTATTCGTGAGATCATCGCTCGATGAGATGTTGTAATATTTAAGATATATGGAGAGGACAACATAGCAGACCCGCTTACGAAGGCCTTACCTCCGAGACTATATGAAAGACATGTAGAGGCGATGGGTATTAAATACCATCGAATTTGGCACTAGAGCAAGCGGGATAAAATATTGGAGTTACTGCTCGGCGCGTCAAATATTGTTTTATTTATTGTAAATATGTTGTACATTATATTTTATTATGAATAAAATTAAGTAATTTTCATCAATATAATCTTATATATGGTAAAGACGTAAGAGACCTTAGAATGAATAATTGTGACATAATTGTAAAAGCGCCGTAATTGTTACTGAGAAATGTCACAATAGGATTCATTCTTAAAATGTTCTTGGTCAAGATTTACATATCTGATCGGTTAGTAAACCTGTGAGACCGGTACGTGTCGTATATTAGAATTGTTATAATGGTTTATCTCAGTAAATCATGAGTCTTGGGAGACTCTTATAGACACGTAGGTATTTATTGGATAAATACTGAACGACTCATTCGAAGATCTCTGATAGATGGTACACCAACGTCAATAGAAATCTTTATGAGTCGAAGAACATATTAGCTCCTTTGACTTGTGATACCACAGTGGATATGTGAGATATCATCCATACTTTGGTGGCAGTCATGTCAACGATCTTTTTAGATTAGACCTCCGCCTGTTCGTCGGGTATGGACTATTACTCATGATATCCTGTGATGTATCCATAGAGGATCTGTCAGTCCCGTGTACGGGATTTAGGTGTCCAATTTGTGATTCTTTGAAATCCTTAGCCGAGGTATGATTCGGAAACGAGTTCTGAATATTTATTGAAGAATCATAATTATGTCGCGACACATGAATTGTTCATAGTGGAGATTTGACGTTTAATCTATATCTCTGGAATAATTCGGATAACCTATGACAAATGGATTATATATATGCAATGACTTCGACTTGGATGGTTCAACTCGATTATTTGTGGTCGTCGTAATTTGTGAGTGGACAACTTACAGACATGGAAATGGTTTCCGTGACAGATAAACTTAAACCTATAGAGTCCCACAATATAAAGTGTACTCGTTAAGCACTTGGCCAATTAATTATGGATAATTTGGATTATTCATAATTTACACATACGTATTAAATAATATGTATTTGTAAATGATACATAATTTAGATTATATACACATTATTAACCTATTGGATTTTTGACACTTGTTTTATTATTATTATTAACTAATTAATTGTTAATTAATTAATAATAATGATATAATGGAAGAATATTCTTGGAATATTTTTCCATAGAGTTATTTTGTTTTTTTTTTTAATTAAAATAAATTAATTGATTTATTATATTAGAATTATTCTTGGAATATTCTTATTTATTTGGCCTAATTTGATTGGCCAAACCATGTGTTTTTAACACATGGATTTTAATTAAAAAAAATCAAAATAATAATTAATTATTGGATAAGATTAAAAGGTGTCAAATTCATGGCCACAAAAATTCTTAATTTTTGTTGAAAAATTGCCAAAAATTCGGCCACATGTAAGAAAATATATAAAATGAAATTGTTTCATTTTTTTTTTGGCTTGGCCATTTTCTCATGTGTTGAGAGCAAAAGAAAATTTAAATTAAGGTTTTGAGACAAAGCTATCAAACCAAGGTGAAGAAAATTGGAGAAAATTAGAACTTAAAATTAAGGTAATATTAAGTTTCTAATTTTTATTTTCTTAGTTTTGTGTTTAAGCATGTGAAATATATATGAGATATGTATATTGCATGTTTAAATTATATATGTATCTAGGATATATATTTGAATCAAAACTTGGTGTTGGATGCTTTATTAACCTTTATATATTTTTTCTTATTAAGCATGTGAAAATGATTAATTAAGGAATTAATCTAAAATTAAAATTGCAATTTTAGAGTGATATTACCACTCTAATATTGCCTATATTTTTATTGGAAATTTGTATTGTGGTGATTAAATATGGTGTAAATTAATTCGATTAATTTTGTGATTCAATTGAATTTTGGCATGAAAATGGACAAAAAACAAAGTCTGGATCAGATCTGATTTTGGATGTTAAAACAAAATATTTTTCATGTAAAAGTATGTTGTATGGATGATTTTGGATGTGTATTGGGTGGTGGATAAATTTCGGCAATTGTTTTCGGGGCGAAAACCTGGAAAAGGTGAAATTCACGTTGAAACGGGCTCAACTCGTGCCGGCTGTGAACCTAGCGAACTGGGCCCTATTCGGGCAGCCCAAGGGTTGACCGAACACTACCCGAGTGACCGGGTTGCCCCGGCTCGGCTGATGGTCAACCGGTTTAACCATTTGCCGTTACGCGTATTATTTGTCGAAAAATTATTTTCATAAAATAATTCGTCGTGTAACGAAATATATTATGTTATTAATTGTTAATAAATAATATATTTAAACTTATTTGGGTGAATTAAAAATATTGATATTTATTAATTCGCTATGAAAAAATTAAAATGTTTAAAAACCTTTTTCGCCTTCCACCGAGCCCTTCCGCTGCGCTTTCCCCAACATTACCAATAATAACCAAATAATTATTAAAAGAAATATAAAAATCGTCATCAAAAAGTTTAGAAATAGAAATCAAATTCATGCAAAAATTAGGAATAAATAACACATTGTTCAATTATAAATACCAATTATTTGAAAACCTTAAACTCGAAACTCCCACTGCTATGGCTGAAACGACATCTGAAATTTTAAACTACAAGAAGCTCTTCGTAAGTGTTTCCATGATCATGGTCACATGTCTACGCTCGTCAATATGAGCTCCATGAGTTTCGACCGTGTTACGGTAAGTCATCAACCTCAAGACGTTCTCTCGGAATGATGTCCATTCCACTATCATTGCGGTCATTGAGACCATAGTCTCATGAAATTGCCACTCTGTAGGCTGCCCTGACATGTCCTGTAATGACTCTATCATCAAAGATGTTGTAGCCATTGGCTAATACTTTGCAGCAAGAACCTCGGACATCCATGCTAGCAAGTAATAGCGAGATTTATCATTGGTCGTGACCCATTTCTAGTAGGTATCGCGCACAACATGGCCAGAATTTCTGGCTAGCTCGGGAGGATATTTCTCCGTCAGGACAAACTTAAGGTATTCACAGACCAAAATGACTTTTATCTTACTTTTTCACTTAACATAATTTTCTCCTGTTAATTTGTCATTGGAGAGAATAGCAATAATCGGAGAAACCATGGTTGAAATAAAATAAAATAAACATGCATTTAATATCCATTTATCGCATATTAAAATCATCAAACATTTAGGCATAAAACTAAAAATGATGCGTTCCATGTATAATGAATTAGAAACCAAAAAGAATTACTACGCCACAGAAATCTATCATCCCACAAATAAGTGGCGCTGTAGGATAGGTCAAGTATTTTCATGATAGATCGAGAAAATCTTAATTGATTAATATGTGTGGGAATAACTCTTATTCCTATATTAACCCACCACCGTTTGATTTGATAAAGGAATTTCAATTAACATTGAATCATTCCTTCTGAGTGTAACTCGTTATTTCGGAACCCTTGGACTTAACTAGTGAACTGCCGCGGTAAGGTAGATCAGTTCACCAGATACATCTAGAGTTCCTATCCTCTCGGAATCCAAACTTTATATTGACCCAAAATGGACACCATCCGTAGGGGGACGAAAACAATGCCATTTCGAGGCGCCTTTTGAATCTCACGTTTTCGGACTAACAACGGAGATCACGAGATATATTATCGCATATCCCTCTCCCACTCAATTTTTGAAAATTAAAGGTTTATACTTAAAATATATAATATTTTAATTCACTAGTGTCTATGCGTTCATGCGCGGCTAAACATAACTATATTTTACACTAGTACACAATTAGTGATCTAACCAATTTTAACTTAAAAAATTTTATTCACTAATTCCCATTAGTCTCGACTAATAAATTACTTAATTTAAAAATATTTATTTAATTTTGGTTTAGTGACCTAATTAATTTCAACTCTTAAAATTTTAGTTCACTAACAAGATTAAAATTCAAAAATTCAAAAAAAGGACAAAATTTTAATTAAACTATTTAATTAATATAACCGCCTTATAAATTCCAATGGTACGTGGAATTGTGTCCCAATTGCAGACCACACTATCGTCCATTCAGAATCGCCTATGGAATTTACGTCCGGATTTCCATCCAATATACCAAGGAAAAATACAGTTCACTTATAAAGCCCATTTAT
>SKCR01037263.1:0-76502 GCA_019454045.1 Zanthoxylum bungeanum
ATTTTATTTATTCGTCTTTAGTTTAAAGTCACCATCCAATCAAACAATCAATCTATTAGATACTCGTAAATATTTGGCTTCATAAATTAATAGCTTAGGTATTAAGTCCTCGTGAGATCGATAAATTTTATACTACTTGAACGATACGTGCGCTTGCGTTATACGTGTGTGATCACGCCGATCAATTATGCAATTATTATCATGCAAACATCCATATTCTATCACCATGCTTCTAAAATCTAACAAACCAAGTTTATGGGTCAAGTATTCTTACCTTTATTCTCTTGATTTCCTTCATTCCTCAAGCCTCCATGGTAGCTTTTCTTATTTTTTTTGTTGGGTGAATGAGTGTTTAGCACTTGCTTCTTCTTCCTTCTTTTCCTTCCTCTCTCTTCTTCTTCTTCTTCTTCTTTTTTTTTCTTCTTCCTTCTACGTTTTTCTTCTTCCCCTTTCTTTCTAAGTTTGTGAAAATGGTAATAGTAACCCCTTTTTATACTTGGGCTTGTTTGAAATTGTCAAAAGTATAGAAATGTTTAGAGACTTGTAGAAACTTTGAGAATTCTCTAGAATGACCCTCGGGTACTATTCATCTGATTTTTTTTTTTTTTTTGCATTTTCTACCCGATTCTAGCTTGAATTTGGAAAAATGTTCAACGTGCAAGTTGTAGATCTTAATCTCAGCTTTCCGACGATATAAAATTCATAAAAATCAGAGTTCTTATGAGAAAGCTACGGCTAAAATACTCTGGGCTGTCCGAAGTAGAATATCGTACCATCGAATATCGGGTTTTTCGAAGAATTTACCGATTGTTCCCAAAGTCATCTCACGAGGGTATATGTTTCCAAACATGATTTATATTATGTGACACTCGTCCCACAGTATAACAATAGTTGAGATTCTCGATCGTTACAAATTCTCCCCCCTTAAATAGGATTCGTCCTTGAATCTTCTTTAAACTTGGGATCTTATCATATATCACAGGATTTATGGGTTCCTTATAAACCACCCCATCGCTTTTGTCTCATCCACTGTATTATACCATTTCCCGATGATTTTCTGTGTGCTATCATTTCACCACAAGACAATATGATGGTCATGCTGAACCTAGAATGTCATGACTAGGAAGTCGTAACTAGGGCTGAACACTAATTTGTCTTTGTGAACTCTTTCTTTGCTGTAATTATTATGTATCATCGGGGATTCTATTTGACTTAACAATGAAGGTCTTTGCCTGGCTGATTATTTAGCACTTGACTAGTAAACATATGATATTCTCTATCTTTCTTAATATCTAGCTCATTCATCGTACCTCTTGTCGTACTTGGGTAAACTGCTTCAAAGTTCGTGGCTTATTGAATATCCCTTAAGTTCTTTACTGAGAAGTACTACCTCATTCTCGTTTCATAAGATCTTCGCTGAGTATCTTTGACTACCTCATTTCTGGACCTCTAGTTGTGCTCAACATTCCTAATCTCCAAGGAAATATCTTTCTCTAGATATTTAGTTATGCTCAATAATTATTCGACTCGATCGAGTTCTTCTTAGCTGATACCTTTCACTTTCACTAGAAATATTAGTGTCTCCACGGTTAGACTTTCTATGTTCCTCTTCCGGGATCAATAATTTTACAGGAGTGATCCTTGTCATTATGAATAATGCTTGTACTCGATTCTTCTTTTGCTCCACTTGTCCAACTTGATCTTAATATTCTTTCTCATCTCTTAGCTACTTAACTCTGTATATTCATCATGCCAAACTTCAACTGTTTATGAGCTTCTCTCTTCAAGTTCCAATATTTTTGCTTATCTATGGAGGCCTATGGCTTCTTAGCTTTCTGATATTGCCTACCGATGACGTTCGTAATTGAAATGTTGCTTCTGGGTAGTTTCCTAGTGGTCCTCCTCAATTGGCTAAAGATTCAGGCTTAGTTGCATGCTCCTTGGTGCCTAAACCGCATTCCCTGCTATTAACATCGACGCTGGCGATTTGGTCCCGGCTAAAGTTCATACTCTTTTTGTACCTTTCTTTCATTGTTACTATACATCTGGTTGTTGTTCCTTCACACCAACTCATTTTCCATACCTGGTTGCATGTTAAGATACTTATTCTTTATTGCTTCATATATTGTAGTAAACTTATTTTCTCGGTTTTGTATTATACTACACTTCTGCCAATACTTACTTAGTATTTTCTTCTACTGTCGTTGCACCTTGACAATTTCACTTTCAAGCCTTTTGCTTGCTGACATGTTTGCCTAACCTCCTATTATGTTCCGTACTTGAAACTTTTATGTTCTATATTTCTGTCTTCTTATCCGAAAGATATTACCTCTCACATGTCCCTAATCATGTTTAATGTTGTTCTATTATATCTTTGTCACTACTTAATTAGTACTTTCTCACTTCATTGTTTTATCTGCATAACTTGTCTTATAGTTCTCTCCCTTAGAATTATTTCCTCTTTTATTCTATTCTCTTACTATATCTAAAGGTTTTCTATTTCGATCTCTTTCCACTATGCATTCTCTTGTTTCTGGGAATATTTTGAGGTGAACATCGAAGTCCTCTTTTGTTGCCATTGTTTAACGAAGGTTGGGAGGGTGGGTTTGTCCTAGAGTCTTCCGATGGTGGTGTTCTCGTTGGCTACTTATGTTGTAGTTGTTTATGTTGTTCATCTATAAACTTATAACTTTTTTGTTTACATGTCTGGTGTTGGCTCCCCCACTAGGATACTACTACTAGGAACTATCTGAATTTCATATTTCAACTTTATTACTAATTTCTTTTCTAATTATCGATAATACCACCCTTTATTGTGAACCTCCGTAAGGTTTATACTCTCTCAAACTCCTATCATACTCCCTATGTTATTCTTCTTCATTAAGTTTTATTATGTCCCCTGACTTTCCTTCTCATATTAGTTTCTTGCATTTTTATTCTCTTGGAAACTCCATCAACTTCGATTGCTCTGGACATCTCCTACTAAATCTTCTTGATTCGGGTATTACTTTTTACCTAGTCTTTCCTTTTCAATATGATGAGACTCTTTATAAGTTGTTCGCTATATTCCTGAGAATCGTTCTCTCTGGTCTCTTCATACTTCTAAGTCTTTACTTCCTTAAGGGTTTCTTAATTCAATGGTGGCTTCCAAACTTCGCTCAACTTATCGTGGCTTCGAACTATTCTATCTCATGCTTCTTATCTATGTTTTATTGGACTCATCAATTTAGTTGTCTAGTCATCTCGCAATTGTCTAATCTGTCAGTTGCTCTTCTTTACTGGTTCTTCTCTTTACTGGGCTCACAGTTGATGGGTGAGCATATGTATTCCTTAAGGATCATATGTATTCCTTAAGGATCTGTTGATACACATTATGTTTTACACTTAAGTTTGGTGATGATCTGGTTAGGTGTCTATATGCTTACTAGAATCGAGGTTTCTGGAAGAAAGGTCATCATTCGTTCTACAGGAACTTGGTCGACTATTCAATGTCTTGGGTCCACAACTATTATCAATTATCTATGCTACTGTCTTCTTACTATATTAACTATGTGTCTGAATGTTTTGAATTTCCTTGTTACTCTTTGTATTCTTCTTAATTACTTCAGTATCCTCACTCTTAGTTCTAAGTTGTGCTGCCAATGCCAGTGGTGATTCATTCTTCTAGTTACTTCCTAGATCTCGGCTCTCTGCTCTTGCAATAAGCTACAACTTTACCATCTAATCTCACTGTCCTCACTGGTACTTTTGTTAAATTTTAAGTACATTTATCTCTGGAGTATGTCCTTTTATACTTTTCACGGATCTTTACTAGCATTGTGCGAACCTGTAGATTCAAATACATTGGGTCTATTCTGTGGACTTATACTAGTACTGTAAACCTCATGCTGACTTGCCTAGATCTTTGGGCTATACTAAATTATTTCATTCACTTCCTCAAAACTTTCTTAATCCTTTTCTAGGTGATCTATCTTTCAAGGTCTTCCATTTCTTAAGATGAACTCTTGTCGGGTTTCTTACGATCACTTATATCTATGCTGGTAGGAGTTAGGGCAAATATCTTATATCTTGATAGGTTTCGGTATCCTTATATCCTGGTAGGGTCTATTCCTCATGTAATGTAGGTATAAGATAGGCTCTGTCAGAACGACTTCCTTAATTGGTATGACTAAGCGGTTAAAAACTAGATAGCTTAAGGTCTTGTCTCCATCGGATTGCTTGAGATAAGGTAACTAATCGTTCCTGTTTATGATCTTTATTTGTCTGCTTGTGGGCCTGGGTCTGGGTTTGGGGATATAGAGTTCTCTAGGTCATTTTTGGCATCTCTCATTTGTGGGAACTCCATAGGCTAGTCTCGATCTCCTACTTCTTTTATCTTTCTGTCTATTCCTCATTACTTGGGGAATTCGTTGTCTATATAAAGCACTCGAAGCTTTTAAATCTATTTGAAAGAAATTTCCAAAGAGGGAAGGAATCTTACATCTACTAGGCACTTTAATATTTACTCGGGCTTTTTATATTCTCTTTACTACTATAGATTCTGGTACTTCTTTATCGATCTGATTTTGTATCTCTATCTATTCCTACTCTGGTTGCTTAAGATCTTTACTTCTTCCTTTACTTTTCCTCTAGCTTTCCTTTCCCACTCATTTGGGTAACTTTTGTTATATTTTTACTATCTGCATGGTTTGTACTTCTGGTAATAGGCTGAATAACTTCAAGAAGATTCCTAACTCAGATCTAGAGTATAGTTATTCTCGTAAGAAATACTATTTAAATAGTCTGGGAAAGCTTTCTAACCTGTCTATAGATCTTGAGGAAGTACTCGGGAATCAAATACTAGAGAGGTAGTGCCTCACATACGAGTATCCCAGACATACTACGTATACAAGACCCCAACACTCTTCCAACTGCAGCCACTGACTCCCTAGACCATGCTCTGATACCATCTTTGAAACATCCTCAATTCGGGAGATGCTACCGGCAGAGAATAGGCCATACTATTTTCCTTGAGCCTCTGACTCTTCAACCATAAACAATAACTAATACTCTTTTCTCTATTTAAAATATCTTATGTGTGGGGCCGTAGCCCAAGCTTAATAACTTAACATGCAAACTCAACATTAGTAACTGTAAACTAATAACACATGCTTTTACAATGACTATTATATAACCCAAGACTAATACATGGTTTCTAATTGACTCTGACTAGACTCTCACTTTTCTGACTTGAACTGGTGGATTCCATAACCTAGTGACTGCATCAGTATCCATCCTCCCGAGCTCATTCTCCGAGAATACCTACAAAACAAGGAAACTGGGAGTGATGGGTTAGACCATTGTATGATCTAAGTGAGTGGACGAGTAAAAACTGAATTACTATAATGAAAACGTTTGGTTCAAAAACCAAAATTCAAGAAATAACTTTATATGAAAACTCTTTTCTCGTCTGACAATTTTAAACTCATTTCTGAAAGTCTCGTCTGAAATCTCTTTGTAAAACTTATCTTTTCTGGAAGTTTCTTATAAAACTTATGTGTTTTCTTCCTTTAATAAAAACCTTTTTCGAAAACTGTATCTGAAAAATGATGCTGAAATCTGTATTTATCTCTGAAAAACCTAACGTATGAGGGCGTTACGTATCGACGTCCCCCATACGCCTAACTAGAGTAAGAAGTGCAAATCCATGACTTTGAAGCGTTACGTATCGCCGTCCCCCAAAGCATGCCACTAATGTCCCTAAAACTAGTGGTCTTGGGGCATTACGTATCGTCGTCCCCAAGCCACTGAACTAAAACTGGGGGTACGGATCTATACTACCCTCCTAACTCTGAAGCTAGGATCTAGAGGCATCTGTCATCCCTAGTCCTGAACTAGGATCTGGGGGCGTTACGTATCGCCATCCCCCCAGTCCTCTACATGTGCACATGTCATCCGTCAATTCCAAGTCTGTAACAAGTTACATACTGAGGTGGGTTTTTCCCCCATGCCTCGAAAACCATAAATCTCATGTTTGAAAAATATTTCTATCTCAAGCGTAAACTTCAGAATAAACTTTCATGTAACAACTGTAATAGAAATCGTCTAACGCCCTAAAGCGTAAAAATAAGTCTGATACTAAAAGTAATGAAATTCAGTTTAAAAGGAGAGTGTCCACTCACTGATTTTGGAATTTGGCTGGCAATGAATCCCTTCATCGAAAAAGATATTGGTTCATGCGGATAATTTATGATCGAAAACTTGATTAGCATATACGTCGTAAAATGAGCTTCAGAACTTAACTAAGCTTATTAATACATTTATATGTTTATCTAAAAGGCTTATTATGCTAGAGTATTGATGTAAGGTATGTATACGAATTGATATGAGATCTATAAGGCAGCCTATAACATGCTAGGGTGGAACTAGGATGGTTTAAAACTATTTTTAGGGAAATTCTGGTATTATTGTCGCGTCGCAGGGCCTTATGCGTCACGACGCTAACCATTCCAGAAACGATTGCTTGCTGATTTCCAGTGCATGTCGCAACGTAAGTCCATGCGCGTCGCGACGTGAAAATTTCAGAAATAATTTACCTATATTTTTCAGTACGCGTCGCGATGCTGACCCTTTGGGCGTCGCGACACGCACGTATTTTCTAGGTTTCCACACTTGGTTCCTCAAGTCTTCTTTGCCAAATTGGATCACCAATACACAATTCAACTTATTATCACACAGACTAATCTTTTAAACTTCAAATTCACATATTCTACATTAAATTATCATCATCAACCAATTCTCTAAATCTCATTATCCTTGTTTTTCACAAAACCTTTAAATCTTCCAAAATTTGGGTACTTTAAATCAACAATCACTTTCCTGACTTATCAATTACCATTATGCAATCCTTATCATGCCAACATCCTTATTCTATCAACATGCTTCTAAAATCTAACAAACCAAGTTTATGGTCAAAATTGGGACTTTTCAATTATATGTTGTATTTTGATGTATATAAGATATACAAATTATTTTGGGGTTGATTGGAAATCATCCAAGCTTGTTCTGACAAGATTGGACCAAAAAGATCAAAGTTAAAAACTTGTGGGCTTTTCGGCAATTTAGAGGAAATATGGTATTTTCTGTTCCTTGATGTATTTTGACATGTATAAATCATTTTAGTAGTGATTTGGAATCACCTAATTATGTATTTGACAAATTAGGACTAAAATGATCAAAATACAAAGTTTAGGGGCCTTTTGGTAATTACTCAGAATTCTGGAAAAATTTTCAGAATATTGTTTTTAATGTATATTTGTTGTACAAATCATTTTGGTTGTGATTGGAAATCACTTAAGCTTGTTTTGAACAACTTAGGACTAAAATGATTAAAATGAAAAGTTTTGGGGTTATATAATAATTTTCTGAAATTATGATTTCTGGGTTAAAAATTTCTGTTTTTGAGTATTGAGTAATTAAAATAAATAAGTTTATTTTAATTATCCAAGAAAAATTAAAGAAACGAGTAAATTTGATTTTCTCGTTTTCCGCTGTGTAACCCGGGTATTTTGCCCAAAAACCCCCAACAAAAATGGTATCAGAGCGAGTCTGATTCTTGGCCCATGATATGATTAGCCCTTTAAATTTGAAATTTAGTCTAATCCTTAGTTGATGCATGCATATGTTATTTAATTTCATTAAATAATGGTGTAGGACACTTTATGGAAAATTCCCATTAAATAAGACATTAAAGTAACTTGTATTAGGAATACTTGTTTCTTGGTTCGTCTTGTCAATACGTATATAAATAAATTTTTGTGGCTATATCCGAGAACGTGCCAAAGAAGTGAGGGTATAGTCTATAGAAATCTATTTATACCAGATGTATATTTGATACTAGATAAATTCAAGTGAAAGTGGATTCCTGAACGTGCCAAAGCTGTCAGGACTACATCGGTAGCTTGAGTTTGTCATTGACAAGTGAAGCCTTGATAAGCCTCATGTGGACGTGCCAAATCTGTCACAACGAGAAACGGTCAGAACCAAAATCAGGAGTCAGAGTGAGTGTGATTGACAATGAGTTGTCTACCTATGAATATACGTAGGCGAGATCGTGCCAAAGCTGTGAGTCGAACTATATTCATGGGGTCCATTTCTCACTATGGAATTCAATTTAATCATTGCATTCTCGTTTTCCGCTGGGGATTATGGTATTATGTAAAATAGTGGGAGGCACTGCTTGGTTAAAAATTCCATAACTAAGGCATTATGTAATATTATGAAAATTACTGCTTATGTTTCCTTTATTCTGTTGTGTTGATAGAATTAAACTTTCAATCCACTGCATGCATTTACTTATATATATTTTCTGACATGACTTATGGTTGCAGTTTTCTAGAATATGTTCTAGATAAACATTGATATTATTAGATTAGTCTAAACCATCGGGAACTGTTGTTCTAATTTTTTTGGAAAATTAAGGTGGTTAGTGACTTAGTTACTAAGTCACGATAGGTAATCTAATAGATATCCGTTTTAGGATATAATGGACTAGAGAGAATAATTTTCTTGTGCTGTAAAAATTGACATGAATTGGTTCATGTTTCGAGATTTTTTACTGGCATTAAGAAAACCTCATTAGGTATTTGTTTATCTGATAATGACATTTCTTGGCTTTAGTGACATTTAGAGGTAATGTGTCTGACACAGTTTGCTAGAAAAATATTTGCAATTGTTGCGAATAGTTGAAGGCAAATTATAAAGCTTTAGAAATGAGATGTGTATAGTTGTGTGTAGAGAATATCGATTCTCACAATATAACAACTATAGCTATTGGATACCCGATATCCCGTCTATTTATTTAAAATTATTGTTTAATGATTGTTTTGATATATGATATCAGAACTTGCGACTATTGGATAGTTACTTGTTCTTTATAAACAATTGTTAAATATTTTAATATGACTAATAGTGTCATTGATGAAGAGATAAACATTAAGAAAAATATTCAGTAAAGTAAATAATTTAGAACAATGCTTTATGAGATTTTATCACTTTAGCATTAGATGCTCATTCTGTATGGTAAAAGATGGTTTGATATGAGATCACACTGCATATCCTCATCCATTTAATGAATATTGTATTCAGGAATGTGATTAAACCTCATTTAACCAATGATTGTCATTGAAGCATAAGATTTATTAAACTAATACATTGGATGTATGTAGTTTAATGAATTATAAATTGCCTTGGATAGTTTTCTTTACTTCGTAACTTAGTTAATGAGTTATTTACGCGTTTCTAAAAAAAACATATTGAATGTCTTGAATGGTTCGAGAACTTTCAATATGTTTAAGATGAAACGTGAATAGAATATTTTGACTGGTTCAAAGATATTCAATATGAAGTTTTGAAAATTGTATCCTTAAAATTCATAGTAAGTCTTTGAATTGTTCAAATATGTTTGATACGATCAAACATATGAATTTATGGTAATTAGTCCTAAGATTATTTAATGAATATGATTCTTACTCAATATTATTCTTCTACGATTCCATTGTGATGGAATTGGTTAGTGGGAGAAATTGAATCTTATATGATTTGATTCGCTTGATATTGAGTATTACCGAATTAGTTTCAATACTATTGGGGTTATGCTCTAGTAACACTATATTCATCATTTTAATTAATGTTCCATTAGTTTCTACAGTTATGTATTTGATATGCATAAGTAGAAAATTTGAATCTTGAAAAGTTTGAGATTTGAATCTTTCTTTTGTATAATGGTTATATAATTGAAAGTACTTGCACCTCAGAGGTACAAGTAAAAGTTGATCATTTATTCTATTTAATAGAATATTGTATTCTATTTGATAGAATATCTTTTCTACGGTCCCTATTAATAAAATTATTTTATTATTTGGTGTGTAACATCAGATGTTGACCATTATAGAAAAAACTTGACTTATTGAAGTCAAATATGAGAGTGATAAACTATAAATAGAATTGCATAATTAATAAGATGAAAAGACCCTAAGACATCTTCCGTATAAGTTCAATAGGATGTCAGAATCATTTACAAAGTATTTTATACTTAATGGTTCTGTTGTTTTCTTATCGAAGAAAATTATCTTATAACTTACAGTGGGAGCGATATTTGATATCGATTCTGGAAGTTAGATTAGACCATAGATCTAAGATTGTTCATAGCTTACTACGATCAATTTTTGAACTTGATTGAGCTTTCGTTATCAATCGTTCATAAAATTTGCAAATGGTTTGCGTAGTAAAAGCAAAGTGAGCTTATTAAAGGTTTGACCTTTATAGTATGATAGTGAGAAAATTTACACTCAGCAATCTATTGTAGATCATGAGGACACTTATCTCTAGTCACACTATCGAATAATTAAAGATTTGTTGGTTAATATTGATATTAAACTGTGTGTTTTAGCAAGAATGCAAAGTGGCGTTTCTGAATGGTTTCTTCAGATAAGAGATTCGTTATGATTTCTTAGTTTGAAGAGTTCGTTATGAAATGGCCCTAGAGTTTGTGTTCTGATAAGATCACAGTTTGGTGTACTAGCTTATAGAGCCTATTGTAGACTTAGGTGAGCCTTCCGGAAATCTATGTTCTTTAATTTTGATATCAATCGGATTGTCTGATTTTGTCAAAGTATAGAGACTACATATGTGACAGTAAGGTCAGTGGGAGCATACAAATTTCTATCTAGTATTATATATCCTATCGACATTATCATTATTAATGTAATAATGAGTTTTTTATAAGGTAAAAGGTTTACCTAAGTCTTTTTTTCTTCGTGAAAGCAATGAGATTAGTCTCTATTATATTCGATATAAAGTTTTATAAATGATATAAAACTAAGAGACTTGTGAGATACTCCCATTAGTCATGCATTAAATATGATCTAATAAAGGACACAACAAGACTATCTGTATGACAGTTAATGTAACTGTTAGACAATTAGTATAATTGTTCGACAATTAATGTGTCTCTTTTATATAGTATTCATCCTTCGTAAATGATGATTCTTTTTTCGAAAAAGAAATTGATTAGAATGTCTAGTCAATCTTATGCATCATAGGATGATGGCGTAATGAATACTATATTATGTACGACTGAAAGACATCAATTTAATCGTAATTGTTACGAACTATTTTGATACGCTATAGACCATAAGATGCGTCTGAAACATGTTATTTGTTATCTTTGAGATATTAAGAACGAGTTTCTTATTCATAGAAAATATAATCTGCAACCACGAAGGTCTGATTAGTTTTGAGTCTAATTATGATGATAAACGGTCTATGTCATAATGAATCAGAAAAGATGCAATGAGAGTGTCACGAATGATTCAACTGTGTAAGTGGAATTAATTGTAACTTATGAAGTATTGACTTATGAAGTTGCAAAGTGACTTTATAGATTATAAGTTCTTGATATTGGTGTTGTGTTTACAGTTGTCTGCATAGTATTTTGGACCTGATCCCTATATACTTGGACAATTCAGTAGCTATAGCATAATATTGATATCGCATCTGAGTCATATTGATGTATAAATTAGGTTATACAAAATATGAATGATGCTAGTTAAGGGAAACATGTTGGGTTTGTTGGACAAACTCAATATGTTATAGCGGGCTTACTTGTTGTTGCCTACCTCTTGAGTGCTAGGTTAGCTCTTGAGGACCATGCATATATGATACATATTTATATGTGTATATGATATCGTGGATTAGCACTAGAGCAAGTGGGAGAAATTGTTAGGGTTGGTGCTCAGATTGCCAATCCGGATCGTATTCATGTCCGATTCATGAATATAAACAATTCACTTTTCCATAATATTACTTATTTATGGTAGTACTTCTTGCTTTTATATACATATTCGATCTAATTATGATTATATTGAAACTAAATAGGATTTAGTGATATGTATATATTAGACAAAGACCCGATAATATATAATGTAGTGCACAGTTACAAAGTAGTTTGTAATTGATATTGGGAAGTGTTACTACTAGAAGTATATTATCAAATAAAGTTCCTAGTCAAGATTTACTAACACGGGTCGGTTAGTAAAATCCGCTAAGACCAATACATATCGTATATCGAGACTTGGTCTGATGGTTTATCCCAATGAACCATGAGTCTGGGGAGACTCGTATAGACATGTAGGTGTTTATATTGGACAAACACTAAACGACTCACCGAAGATTTCCTAATAGATGGTACACCAACGTCAAAAGGAATCTTCTCGGGTCAAGTGAGCATAGTGGTCCTTCGACTTGAGATACCACTGTGGATGTATGAGGTATCCTCCACACTTTGATGACAGTCATTTCACCGATCTATTTAGATCAGACCTCCGCCTGTTCGTTGGGTGTGGACTGGTCCTCAGAATATCCTGTGCGTATCAAGATAGGATCCGTCAGTTTTGTGTACAGAGCATATGTATTCAATATGGAATTAGCAATCTGTTAAATCCATGGGCCCGTGGTACACTCTAGAAGTAAGTTCTAAGTGTTATTAAGAGATTGCTAATAGAATCGTCGACGGAATTATACCTATAGAGATTTGACGTTTTTATCTATATCTCTAGAATAATCCGAATACCTGTGACAGAAGGATTATACGTATACGATGACCTCGACCTGTATGATTCAGCGAGTTTATCTGTGGTCGTCATAATTTACGGGTGGGTAGATTATGGACACGAAATTGGATTTCGTGACGGATATGCCTGAATCTAGAGAGTCTCACTAATGAAACATACTCGTAGAGCACTAGGGCAACTATTATAAATAATGTTGATTATTTATAAATCGTTTAACGGTTAAACGAAAAGATACAAGCATATGGGCTATTCGGTCATTTATAAATTAATGTGTATTTGGATTTAATATATGATTTTATTAAATACACATTAATTATTTGTCAAATAAAGTATTTGACACTTGTCACCAATATATGTATTATGGAATATTTAAAGTAAATATGATACATATATTTTGATATTTGTATTAAGTAATTATCTAATTTTTTAATTGTTAAATAATTAGAATAATTAAATACATTTATCTATATCATGATTATGGTTGGACTTGGCCAAGTGTAATTGGTTACACTTGTATTAGTTATAAAGAAGAAGAAGTCAATTTGAATTTGGCTTCCTTTTAAATGTTAAAAAAATTACAATTTTTTCCCTTTTATGCCCATTTCATTCAAACCCTAGTATATAAGGGTTTCATTTTTCATTTGCTTCATAATTCCAATCTTTCAAAGAACACAAAAACATAAGAAACTTGAGAGGAAATATGAAGAAACCAAGAAGAAAATGAAGAAAACTTACAAATTAGTAACTAATTTCAACTTTTCTTTAGAAGAAAAAATGTTTCTTTTATTCTTGGCTACAACATATGTTGTTATCTTGTTTCTCTACTCTCTTTTGTTTGTGTTATGAAGTTTGGAAGCTTGAATGAAAGATGTATGCATGTATATAAACAAAGTTTGCTTATTAATGGTTAATAAGCACACTTTTGGTCATTAGATGACTTGGTTGCCATTCTCGAGTTGTTAGGCCACTCAATGATGACCTAGAATTATTCTTGAGTTGTTTCAAGGTGGTGAGACTTGTTTGGTGGTGTAGAGATTGGATTAAAGTGTTGGATTGTGTTAATTTTGGTTAATTTGATTAATTAGAAAATTAGGATTTTGAACCTAAACCAAAATTGGGGCTTTTCATATATATGTTGTATTTTGATGTATATAAGATATACAAATCATTTTGGGGTTGATTGGAAATCATCCATGCTTGTTTTGACAAGATTGGACCAAAATGATTAAAGTTAAAAACTTGTGGGCTTTTCGGCAATTTAGAGGAAAATAGTATTTTCGGTTCCCTGATGTATTTTGACATGTATAAATCATTTTGGTAGTGATTTGGAATCACCTAATTATGTATTTGACAAATTAAGACTAAAATGATCAAAATGTAAAGTTTAAGGGCCTTTTGGTAATTACTGAAAAATTTGGAAAAAATTTCAGAATTATGTTTTTAATGTATATTTGTTGTACAAATCATTTTGATTGTGATTGGAAATCACCTAAGCTTGTTTTGAACAACTTAGGACTAAAATGATTAAAATGGAAAGTTTTGGGGTTATATGATAATTTACTGAAATTATAATTTCTGGATTAAAATTTTTTGTTTTTGAGTATTGAGTGATTAAAATAAATAATTTTATTTTAATTATCTAAGAAAAATTAAAGAAACGGGAAAAATTTGATTTGCTTTCCACTGCGTAACCTTGATATTTTGCCAAAAAACCCCAACAGGGGGGACCTATTGCAATCAGGAAAATGAATAGGAAATCACCTGGTAAATTATTTAAATACAGTAGTTTTTAAATTATATTATGTAAATAAATTTCATAAATTTGTTATTCTTTGTATTAATAGCTTAGTAGTGGATGTCGTATGGAGCTTCCACTCCAAATTTACAAAAAAATTACCATAAAAGTCTTGAGTCTAACATGCAGATCTTGCGGTTTTGACAGATCGGCCGCGTTAGTGCGCATGAGGCTTTTTTTATTATTTTTTATTTTTGCCTTCAAAACGATGACGTTTTGGGGGCTCCAAAACGTCATTGTTGGGGTTCAATATATAAAAAAACTTGTAAAAACGTAGAAGCTTTCTCCCTCTCGTCGCCTCTCTCACTCTCGTCGCCCCTCTCATCTTTGTCTCCTCTCTTATCTTCGTCGCCTCTCTCAAAGCTCTCTCCATTGTCTCGAAGGTAACTCCCTCTCTCTCTCTCTCTTATCTTAATTTATATTTTTTCCATGCGCATCTCTCTGAAGCTGTTTTGGATTAGGTTTTGGATAAATGAAATTGGTTTGTCTGGTTTCTCTCGGGGTTTTTCGATGTGTGTCTTTGGTTTCTCTCTAGTTTGTCCAGTCGCCTCTCTCTCTAGTTTCTCTCTGAAACAACCAAGGCATAGAAGGTTTGAATTGGAGTTGTAGTTGCTAGGTTTCTCTCTGGGTTTTTCCATGCGCGTCTTTGGTTTCTCTCTAGTTTCTCTCTGGTTTGTCTTTTAACTATCTCTCTGGTTTCTCTCTAAAACAGCCGAGGCAGAGAAGTTTTGTATTGGAGTTGTAGTTGGTAGGTTTCTCTCTGATTTCTTTATGAATTGGATTAGGTTTTCAATTCATGTGTTGAGTTGGAGTTGCTAGGTTTCTCTCACTTTTTAATTGTGTTGTAGACTTGTAGTTGTTATTTAATTTTTTTTTTGCCTGTGAGAACTGAGAACTGAATTTGATGTAAGTAATATGTCGACTCGAACATATCCGGCTTGGAAGTACGGGCATGGAGTTAATGCAGAAGATGGAAATGAAGGATATAAATATATTGAATGTCATTTTTGCACTAGGACAATCAAATGTGTGTACAGAATGAAAGAACATATTGCGGGTATTAAGGGTAATGTCACGCCAAGTACAATGGTTCCTCGAGAAGTACAATCTGAGATTAAAGAATTTATGAAGAAAAAACAAGATACAAAAAAGATTGCACAACTTTATCGAGAAGAAAGAATTGATGAATGTGCCTCCCTACACCGTACATCTTTTGGTAGTTTAAATAGTATATCTCAAAGAATAGTTATCAGGCCAATGGATAGATTTGTAATTAATATTGCAGAGGGAGAATTGGAGGACAATCATGTACACCCTTCACAAGGAAGTGTTCGAGATCTTCGTGATCAGACATCACAAGATATTGATAGTTTTTTTTATGAGAATGAGATTGCTTTTAATTTTGCTAATAGTCCATCATTTGCCAATATGTTGCGATCAATTGGAAATTTTGGTCGTAGTCTAAAACCATTGACACCATATGAGTTATCAACAACTATACTGAACAAGGAATTAGAAAATACGAGACAAGTTGTTGATGGAGTAAAGAAAATATGGAGATAAACAAGGGTAAGCATTATTTCAGATGGGTGGAAGGATATGAGAGGAAGACAATCGTTAAACTTCCTTGTGAACAATCCATTTGGGACTATTTTTCTTAAATCTGTGGATGTTAGTGATATAGTCAAGGATGAAAACTTATTGTTCAACCTAGTTGATGATGTTGTTGATGAAGTAGGAGAAGACATTGTGATTCAAGTGATTACAGATAATGTATCAAATTATAAGAAAACATGTGAACTTTTAATGGAAAAGAATAAATGATTGTGGTGGACGTCGTGTGCGGCGCATTGTATTAATTTAATGCTTGAAGGTATTGGAAAGCTATCTCAACATAAAAATACATTGTTGAAATTAAGGTAATCTGAGTACTCTTACTATAGCTTTCCAATGGTCATCTCATGTATTACTCGTATATTTGCTGATTATCAGGGCTTTTCAACAATTGGAGATTAAGGTAATCTTTATATGTTGAATTTTGTAGAAATTATTTCTTTTACTTCAATTAATTACATGTGATGTATTATGATCTTAGTTTCCATATTTTGATGATTAAGAAGTTAAAAACTTATATTGGAATCGTAATTTGGTGCATGTGTAATTAATTAAGCTTAATTAAGGATTAAATCGGTTAATAGATAATCAATTATCATTCTATAGTGTATCTACCACTCTAGGCATGTCTAGAATTTTTCTTGAGTATTTTATATGTGGTGGCTCTAGTTGGTGAAATTTAATTTGGATTGGAATATGTAATTTGTAATTAATTTGAATTAATTTGATTAATTGTGAAAATTAATTCAAATATATGTAATTTGTGAAATTGATGCTTATGGATGAAATTAATGTAATAATGCGCAGGAAAAAATTCCTAAAATTGTCCTGGATGTGTTTTGGGAATTTTCCATAAAACCACACTTGGGGGCAAAATCATAATTTACTGAAATTATGGGATTTTGACCATTGTTATAGTGTTCATATACTATAGCAGTGCGTATTACGTGTGAAAAAAATTCTCGAAATTTTCGAAAATATTTCGGTAGTGTTGCGGGAATTTTTTGTACTATAAACAAAATTGTAATTTGCCAAAATTACAAAAATCATTCACTATTACAGGGAATATTTGCACTCTAGCAGTGGGCTGATCTGGTTTTACAAATAATCTGATTATCCTCTTATCCCAGTCAGATGATTCGGTTAACCAATAAATGGATTATTGTATAACCGCACCGAAAATTTTGTCCATTTGAAATTAATGAGTGATTTGGGTGAAATATAGATATATTAATGATATATTATATCAGTTAATTTACCCAGACTGAAAATATTTTAAAAGTCAATTTCGTCTGCCACCGTAATTCCGTCGCGCAAACCTCAACAGCTAGCTACCTTTATAATAGATGAAAAGTCAGCAAAAAAATAATAGGAAATTAGTAAAACTAAGGTTAACGTGAGCCTAATTCGATTTGGGTCACATTCGTGTACACAAGATGTACGGGTGCACATTGGTTCAAGGCAAATTAACCTGAAATTGAGATGTGATTCGCACCTCACTACAAGGGCACGGGGAAAGAAAACCTCTACCCTTAACATCTTACTATGGGTGTTCATAGGGTCAGGTCAAATTGTGACCCGACCCGACCCTGGCAGGTTCTAAAAATTATACTATTTCGGATCGACCCGACCAGAGCTGATTTTTGCGTGTCGATTCACAGGTTTGACTACACAACCCGACCTGAACCGAAAAAATAATTTTTTATTATTTTTCTAAAAAAATTATTTTATTTTTTAAGTTTTTCTATTATTTCAGTTGTTTATTACTTTTTTATTTCAATTTTTTCTAGCTAATATGTACACAATTCAACCACCTCTGAATTCGTGATGAACATGAACGACATTTCCGAACTATACAAGTCGAGATCATCACATATGTTTAATAATCCATTCGTCGTAGGCTATCCGAGTTGTGCTTAGGAAACATATAATACACCGTCAAGTTTCCGAGGTGCACATCTCATGTCAACATGTCCATGATTCTTCATAACTGATGCGATACACCCTAGGTGATCGACTTTGGCCAAAACTTTAAGAATCGTGACTTTACTAACATTGATACATAAACCCCTTATGGCACATATACAGGCCGACAGATTCTATATTGCTTCGCACTTGATTACTGAGTGCATCGGTCCATACCCAACGAACATCTAGAGGCCAGACCATGAAAGGTTTTTGATATATATGGTATCAAAGTGTGGAGAATCTCACACAAAATCAATGCTATCATATAGTCAAAGGATTACATATGCTACTCGACTCGAGGAGATTCCTATTAACAGTGGTGTGTACTTCCAACTATTAGGAATCGATCCAACCAATACCTACACGTCTATACGAGTTTCCAAAACTCACGGTACATCAGGTTAAACTATTGAAACTTCAATTTCAATATACGACATGTGCTTGTCTTCTAGGTGATAGGAATTTGACCGTATTCCAAAACCAACGACTAGGAATATTTACTTTAAGAATAATTTATAATAGTAATATTTATCCCAATATCAGACCACCTAGTATCCAGTATTACTACAAGACTATTCCAAGGTTGATGTCATACTTAGCATATCTATACGTCAATCTAATACGCATAATGACAATACCATTAATAAGGTATGAAATGAAAATGTAGTTATTTTATTAATAAATAATAAAATGTACAATTTGGATTGACACTCAAAGCACCAACTCCAACATTTTCATTTTGGTTCTCGGTCATTTTGACCGACGATAAAGGTGATGGAGACTCTTTGTTTAATCTACCGCTAGATGATCGAGACCAATGTCTCATGCAACCTAAATGCAGAATATTTGATAAAATTTAAAAATAAAAATGAAATACTTACAAAAAAAATGATAAACAAGTTAACGAAAGGTAAAAAAAGGTTAAAATAAATGACAAAAAAATACAAATGTAGTGTTGAAAAAATGAGATACAGAAACTACAACCAAAATAAATATAAAATCAAATAAAATAAAATAAAAATAAAAGAAAATAAAAATATATATACAAGGATATTAATTATTAATTTATCTACTAAATTATATTCCCTGGCAACGGCGCCAAAAACTTGACACGCTTAAAAATTGGTTCTTTACTCCCAAGTATAAGAGTGTTGAAGTAATAAAATAACCTAGTAAGACCGGGATCGATCCAAAGAGAATAGATTTAGTAAAATAAAATAATAATTTGAGAGAAAAGAATAAGATTGAATTGTTTGAGTGATTGAAAATTTTAAATTAAACTGCAATAATAAAATAAAATGGTGGGGGTTAGGGGATCCACTTTTAATATTTCAAATTTAGAAATCTCACTTTTTATAATATATAAATTGTCATTATTACCCAATTAATTTATTTCAGAAATTAATTATGCCAAAACAAATAAAATCAGTCATAAAGGCGGTGATAACTTTTGTCTATAACAAGTCCAGTTAGGTACTCAATTATGTCAAATAAATAAAACCAGCCATATAGGCGGTAACAAAGTTTGTCAATAATTAATCCATATTTAAATTAAGTATTAATCATTAGATTATAATTTGTATATTATAATATAAGTGAGATTAATCTATATTTTTATTTTAAAAGCTTCACCCTTTACCCCGTCAAAAGAAATTAGCTACTCATAATTTGAATAAAAACACACATAATTTTATTACTAAAAGAAAAAGAAATTACAAGAAAGCTTTAGAAAAATAAAACACATAACAACTCGAAATCCACAAATTTTCAGAGAAAACTATGGAAACCAGACTAAGGAAAAATGAGGTGCAAAACAACTCTATTTATAGAGGTACTCGCACCTCATTTACTTTCCAAATTGCAAGGTATTTGTAATTTGCAAAGCTATAACTTTCCCACCAAACATGCCATGTTTGGTGGTTCGGTAATTTTTAAATTTTTAAATTTTTTGATTTAACTATAATAATTCATATAACACACTTTGGATATTTCATCAATTTCGGTCTTAAAAAATTCAAAATTAGAAAATATTGTTAACAGTAAAGTTGTAGATCTTTGAGTCTTCTTTCATCTGGAACTAAAATCACTTCAATCTGATATCAGAGTAAAAAGTTATGGCCAAAATACGAACATTGCACAATGTTAGAATTTCCGAAGTTGTACACTGTTAGAACATCATATTAAATTTATGGCCTATAAAATCCAAATGTTAAGTCCATTTTTTTAGATATGCATCCAAAGTATTATTTCACCTATATAAAAGATAAAAATCACAATAAAAATATATAAAACATAAATTTAATTATTATTTTACAAATATGCTTAATTAAGGGAATTAATGAAATTATAAGTGTAAAATAATTAATTTTTCTTTTAATGAATATGCACTTTTTAGTGTTCATCAGAGGTGTATATAAGATTTCTTTACATAACCATCTAAGGATTCTCTCTCATCCTTTACCAAATATGTGAATCCTCCTCTAGTAGACCCGGCCAAGGTTCCGGTTCGGTTAGGGTTCTCACTCTAACCGAACCAGTTGGAACCGCTGGAATCGAACGGTTCCAGCGGTTCCAATAAAAAAAAATTACTTGGAACCGTAAGGTTCCACAAGTAAATCTCAATTTTTTTTATTAATAATAATGAAGTTTAAATTGCAATACTAAAACATGAATGTCCACATCCTTTTTATAACCAACTCTTGGTTATTGACTTCTTCATATAAGCGATGTGGGACACAATAGCCAAATAACAAATATCTCACTTCGCTTATATAAAGAAAGCATTAGCCAAGAGTTGGCTATAAAAATGATTCTATGTTAAAATAATTTTATAAAAAAGATTCTATAAAATGATATGATGGTTTGAAAAAACATTACGATTATAGAATTTTTTTCTATTTTTAAAATTTATAAAATAAAAATAAATAAAATAAAACCGATAACCGAACCAGAACCGATCGGTTTTCGGTTCCGGTTCGGTTTACGGTTCCGGTTCCACACTTGTGGAACCGGAAACCGGCCGGTTCGGTTCGGTTCCGAACTGGAACCGAACCGCCGACCGGGTCTATCCTCTAGAGCTTCTTGCTTTTTTGAACTGGGTGAGGAGTTACCTTTGAAGCTATTTCCAAGGGTGTGTACTTTCCCTAGGAAGGCCCTTGCTATTTGGACCCTATGGCTCTTCCTCGACGATCTCATCATATTATTCATTAGGTTCATTCGAGTCAGCTGTAACTATAGTTTTCAGTGGGTAGATGATAAATTGGGGAACATAATAATATTTCCTAATACCTAGGAGGTATTTTTGGAGTATTTTCCACTTTTTTTTTTAATTACAATTCCACAGATATACAATCTGAAATCTACTCGGATATTCAATACATACAATTATCGCACACCCAGACATCTATGTCTACTAAGAGACGAGTCATAACCGGAAATATAACCGGAAATATCTACTCCCACTCAAATAATCGGGGAGAAAACTACTCACAAATCCCAATTTTTTGGATTGGAGACAAGAGTCCCAGCAGAGTCCCTGCTGGGACTCGAACACATATGGGCATTTTAGAAATTTTCTTCTTATGACACATGTCGATATTTGCATTTTTACTCTAAATTTTCCCCCTAAATACCACTTAAGGAAGGGAATTATAATCCTACTTTAAATTAAAAAATAATTTTAAAAATATTATAAAATTTTAAAAATTAAGAATGTAAATCTTTTTAGTAATTTTTCGGATTGGGCTTTATAATTTTAATTACAAATAAATACATACTTAGAATTAATAAATTATTATTGGACCTATACCGAATTCAGACTTTTTTTTTTACTAATTCCATACTCGGACCTGAGTCCAAGTACAAGTATTTTTTGCCTCAGACAGGGCTGGCTAGATTTTTCTTTTTCTTTTTTTTTTCGTAACTATTTGGGTGGGTAATAAGTGATCAGTTAGTGAGTAAATAGCAAGACCTGAGGCTATTTTAGATTTTTCCCTGAACATTTTTTTTATCATTATATTACTAATTTCAGAGGAATTTGAAGGCTCCACATATAATTTTACAATATAGCTCTTCTCACTTTTTTTTAGTTTAGCTCAACTCTCCTTATTTTGGAGTAAATCATTAAATATATTAAGTACATATAATAAATACGGAGCACATGTTCTTCAATTTATCACCATGTTTCAATGGCATTTACAATAAAAGAATTCGTAATCGCCGAGAATTGAAGCAACTTATTAGAATTAATTGTCCAAATAAAAAATTTACCTATTTGAAACTCTTGCTAGGAAGAAAGCTTGAAGCCCACTACATCTAATTCCTCAAGTGTAGTACATTGCAACTCACTTTGTGACCGGCGTAAACACACACGTATAACGCAAGCGTACGTATCGTTCAAGTAGTATAAAAAGTATCGATCCACGAGGACTTAATACCTAAGTTATTAATTTTATGAGGTTAAATGATTACTAGTATCTAACAGGTTGTTTAATTGATTTGAAATAGCGACGATTCTAAATTTAAAGACAACAAAATAAAATTGTTTGAGGTAGATTTTAAGAAAATTCAATATTAAAAGCTATCTAGGGTTGTGATTTATTCCAATATTAATTAAAGATAAAGTGGTTATATTATAATTGGGTAATTTATTGATTTATTAACCTGGAACACTAATGTATGTAAAAGCATCTTCCGATGGTCAATTACAAATACCTAGTATAATCTAATTGAACCATATGTCTATGTCAACCAAATTACCTAGATTCATTACGATTAAGTTCCAATTAAGACTACCCCCGCCCGACAGGTATCCTACCCTGTAAGGAAATCTATTGAAAGGGTTATCTATCCTTAAGGAAGATCGTGGGCTATTGAATCTAAGGTCTTAAACTTAAAATCCCTATGTCTAGTTCATTTTAAGTTTACCTAATCAATTTAATTAATGGCCAGTTAATTAAAGAGCATTAAGATTAAGACTCAATAAATAAATCTTATATTACCCAAATTATAATCTAACCCTTATAAACCCGTGACATTGAATTTCATCACAACCCTAGATACTAACTTAGTTATTACACATAGCTAGGGCTGGTAAAAAACTTGAAAATAAAAGACATAAAATGCTGAAAAATAATTGCGTTAAAATAAATACTGAAAAGTAAAAATACAATAAAAATAAAATGCTAAGGTAAAAGGAATTACTTTTACTATTACTAATTTAGAAATCTCCCAAAAATAATATATAAACTTGTGATATTATTTAACCAACCGACCAATCTGGCGGTATCCTGATTAAGTCCAATTAAGTCCAACTAGCCATATAGGCGGTAATATTTGTCCATAATCCAGCCATAAAGGGGGTACCAAAATAAATTTATTAACCGACCAATCTGGCGGTATCATTGATTAATCAGGTTTAAACCAACAGAAAATAAATATACCAACCGACCAATATAGCGGTTTCCTTAATTAAGCCAGGTTTAAACCAGATAAATAAATTTATCAACCGACCAAACTGGCGGTATCCTTGATTAATCAGTTCAAACCAACAGAAAATAAATATACCAACCGACCAATATAGCGGTTTCCTTTATTAAGTCAGGTTTAAAACCAGATTAAATAAATTTCCAACCGACCAATCTGGCGGTATCATTTATTAATCAGTATTTTAATTAGTAAATATATTATTTTTAAGGGAGATTAAACTAAAGAGCAACAGTAAAAGAATTACCTTTCACCTTAGCTGGGGAAATTACCTCATCATGGTAAATAGTAAAACTGTAAAAAAAAAATAAAGAAAGTAAACTATTATTATTACAAAAAGTAATTAAAATTAAATTACAAAAGTAAAAAAAATTAAAAACTAAAATTTTTTAGAGAGAGAAACTCTCTTTACACGGAATTTGAAGAGAGAGAATAACAACTGAAAAATGAAAATTCGCGCAATATTTATAGGAAAATTTTTCACTGTTCGCGCGTCGCGACGCTGGATTTGTCGACGTGGCACAATGAGAAGGCGACACGTAGCAAGGCGGCTGACTGTTCACGCGACACGTGTCAAGGCGGCTAATTCTCAATTATTGTGATGACGTCATTGATGACGTCATGCTGACGCGGAGACGACGTGGCGATGACGTGGCATGACGTGGCGTGGCGGCTGACTGTTCACTTGTCGGCACAATAGGATGGCGACACGTGGCGACACGTGTCAAGTTGTGATTGGCTGAGGCTGACGTGGCAAGTTGACTAGGTTGACCTGCTGACGTGGACGATGATGTGGCATGACACATGGCAAAGTTGACTCGTTGATCGCTGACGTGGCTGATGACGAGGCGACACGTGTCAAGTCTGAGTGTCGGCAGCATATGATGTTGACACGTGGCACGGCGCACATTAGCAGATTGGATGTGATGGTGACACGTGGCACGGCGCATTTTAGCAAAGTCAAACTTCTCAAATTCTGACATGTTGACCCGGCGCACTTTAGCAGATTCGGCGCATGCTGGGAGTCGCGACGCGAAGGTTTGGGCGGCGCGACGCTGGAAATTACCAAAATGCCCTTTTTTTCCAATTTTCACACTGTTTTGCTCCAAATCACCTCCAGAATGTCCTGAAACTTTATTTATCTACAAAATAACACAAAACACATCAAAACATTCACAAACTCAAGAAACTATACAAAATATTAGATTAAATGAGTGGGAAATAGTGATATAAATACCACTCATCACACCCCCAAACCTAACATTTTGCTAGTCCTCGAGCAAAATACAGAATAAAATTTAACTAAGCCTTTTCGTAGGGATCACGGTTGCATTTAGCATATGCAACAAGCCTTTAAACCCCTAGGTGTCCCTAGTGGACGAGTTGTAGTCTCGTGAGGGTTTACAGCAATGATACCCACAAACATTTTACAAAAGTAAAAAGGTATTAAAACTAATGCACACAAAAGCAAAAAAAAAAAAAAAAAAAACGAAAAGAGAATAAAGAAGATAGTAACTAATCAGGTGAAACTTCTACTACAAGTTACTAATTGTTTTGTTTCTTTCTAAATTACCGAATAAGTAAATTCTCCGATTATTTTTACCATTCTCCATATACACAGCCAACATAATATTAAACAACTCATTTTTTCCCACAACAGTCATAAGTGCAGTTGATAAGAGAGTAATATTTTTGTCCTAAAGTTCTATCAGATTTCACACCTTTTGTAGTAATGGAATAATTTTTCTGATTTTTCTGATTTTTTCTTTGATTTTCTGAATTTTGACTTTTTTATTTATATACAATACCTTCCGTCTATGTAGCGAGCTTTGGGTTGGTGACTCCCAAACCAGTTGGCTTTAGGGCACCAGGTGTTAAGACACCCCTACGAACTTAATTACTCAGACTTCAGATATGAATATATTTTAGCAGTATCTTCGATCCATGTAGCGAGCTTTGGGCCAATGACTCCCAAACCAGTTGGTTTTAGGGCACTAGGTGTTAAAACACCCTTACAGACTTAATAACCCGGATCTTAGATACTTTATTTTTTTACATCATAATTTTTTTTTTTTTTTTTAAAGAAAGTAAACTATGTATAGATGTTTCCTCCAATTAAACTAGAGCACGGAATATTACAAACTTTTCAATTACAACTCATGTCTGTATGTTACTATGCATGTTGATAATATCTGTCAAATGAGCATATGAAGATTCATTTTAGTCAGTATTATGGAGAATTCACAAATTAAATAATTTAAAATGAAATAAAAAAAAATTAACTTGTTTCGAAATAAATGGTTTGAAATACGTCTCAAGAGTGGAAACTCCTTACTCGGCTATTTCTTACCAATTCACCTTTTTAGTCAAAATAAAAACACAAAAATGCAAAATATTTTTGTAATTTTTGAAAATTTTTCAATTTTTTTGTATTTTTCGAAAAATTTTGGACTAAAAATAAAAACACAATACAAACAAGTATTATTAACTATACCTCACCCCCAAACCTAAATGAGACATTGTCCTCAATGTCTTAAACAGTAGAAGAAGAGTTTAGAAAATAATACCTGATGAGCTGAAATTCTACAGGAATATTACAGGTTAAGATCCAGATTAATTCGACGTCTCTTACCACGATCGTCCTCGGACCAATTTATCTTTGAAATGATAGGGTCAACTTTCGGTTCATAGGCTATGAGTTGGTCAATTAGATCTGGAGCAGTTCTGGCAGTGAAGAGGAGTTCTTTTAAAGGTTTTGACACGAACCCATTTCTTCGAGCATCATCAAGAAACACACAAAGAAAATCATAAAACTCATCAACGTTGTACAGCCCAATTGGTTTCTGGTGTATGTTTAGGTTCGCCCAAGATAGTACAATAAAAATTTCCTCCAATGTGCCCAAGCCACCTGGCAAAGCAATAAAAGCATCAGAACGGTTAATCATTTCTACCAGTCGTTCAGACATACCTGGTACGATCAGTTCCTCTCCGTTTGTTGGTTCAATAAGATTTGCTTCTGCCAAGGGTTTTGGGATGATTCCCAAAACATGACTGCCTCCTTCCTGTACAGCCTTTGAAACAATCCCCATTAGTCCAAGATTACCTCCGCCATATATTAAGTGTATATTCCTTGCGGCTAAGACTCGACCCAATTCCTGTGCTGCTTCTATGTATTGTGGTTTAGTACCAACCGTACTACCGCAAAACACACAGATGTTTTCAACTCGTCTCCTTGAAGTGGCTTCCATGTTTTACTCTGGATATCTTCAAAAATGCAATGATGAGTTGAATTTATAATACCTGAAAAAGGGTGAGTAAAAATAGCACAAGTATCTTCCAAAGGACGATTAGTAGCGAAATAGTAAAATAGATCGTGATAGTCAACAAGATCTGGATTCTGTCGGAGAAAATAAAAGAAAACAACAAAACGAATTACAATTATTAGGAAAAGACAAAGAGATATAATATTTACAAATAACGGGCTTGATTGACGTCTATGCGTCAGGGACAAGCTTCCCATCCAATTTTCTTATAAATTGGCAAACAGGGTCTTTTTGAGTCAGATTCCCGAGACTTAACTGTTGTCTTTCTTTTTGAATTGTGTATGTAATCTGCGAAAGGCTATGTGAACATGTCCACTGGGATGCGTCTCAAGAGTCAAAGATATATCATCTAAAGACTCCTTACTCAAGCCATCCCTAATGAATTCAATTTTGTCTTCGCGATTAATAGACACCATTCCTAAAGAACGACAACGAGTATTGCAATTCCATCGTGCACATTTGTAACAAACCCCATTTGTTTAGCTCTACGTTTCTTTGCATAGGTGCTTCTTCCAAAACCAGGCAGATGTGAAATAAAAGATTCAGAAGACTCACCTGCCAATCGAACTCGTGCTTCAATTACCCAACGAATATCATTGGGCACACCATGGATCATCAGTAGTCTCATTCGTTCCAAGCGAGCTTTGTAAACTTTCAATAGAGATTTTTGTGGGAGAGAAGGAAATTGCTTGTGAAGATTTGCGAGAGCTTCTTCCATCTTGAAATGACTTAATCTGCAAAAACTAAACACACAAAATTAAATCACACCAAATCACAATATATACAAAAATTGCATGGGTTGCCTCCCTGCGAGCGCTAAGTTTAAAGTCGTCAGCTAGACGTTACTTCTCGAACGTTTATGCTGGATCTGAAAGTGTAACACTTTCTTTTTGTCGCCCAAATGATTCTCCCCAGTAGTGCTTGACACGCTGACTGTTAACTTTGAATGTGTTGTTGGTATTGGGATCCAGTAACTCAACAGCTCCATATGGTAAAACCTGAGTGATCACAAATGGTCCAGACCACCTAGATTTCAACTTTCCTGGGAAAAGTTTCAACCTCGAATTGTACAACAACACCTGCTGCCTTGGTTCCAACTGTCTGTGCACTATTTTTCGGTCATGCCATTTCTTTGTCTTTTCCTTGTATAATTTGGCATTGTCATAAGCCTGTAGGTGAAATTCCTCCAATTCGTTGAGTTGGTGAAGTCTTTTCTCTCCTGCAGCTTGTGAGTCAAAATTCAACTTCTTCAGTGCCCAGTACGCCTTGTGTTCAAGCTCAACTGGTAGATGGCACGCTTTCCCAAACACTAATCGATATGGTGACATACCAATGGGTGTCTTGTAAGCTGTCCTGTAGGCCCATAATGCATCATCTAGTTTTGTTGACCAGTCCCTCCTTGTTGATCCAACGGTTCTTTCTAGGATTCTTTTGATTTCCCTGTTTGAAACCTCAACCTGTCCATTTGACTGTGGATGGTAAGCTGTGGCAACTTTGTGTGTTACTCCGTATTTGGATAGGAGTGCATCGAAGTATTTGTTGCAGAAATGTGAGCCACCATCGCTGATGATTGCTCGAGGTGTTCCAAACCGAGTGAAAATGTTCTTTTTCAGGAATTTGATCACAACTTTTGAATCATTGGATGGCAGTGCAATTGCTTCGACCCATTTGGAGACGTAGTCTACAGCAACCAGGATGTACAAGTTTCCAAATGATGGAACAAAGGGTCCCATGAAATCAATACCCCATACATCAAATATTTCCACTTCTAGAATGTTTTGCAATGGTCCTTCGTTTCTCCTCGAAATATTCCCTGTTCTCTGGCACCTGTAACATTGAAAAGCAAAAAGATAAGCATCTTTAAAAAGTGTGGGCCAGAATAAACCTGATTGAAGGACTTTAGCTGCAGTTTTGTTTTCACTGAAGTGTCCGCCGTATGGTGATGATGACAGTGTTGCAAAACACTGTTGATTTCCTCATGTGGAACACATCGTCTCAGTAGTTGATCAGCACACCGTTTGAACAGGTACGGTTCATCCCAGACATAATGTTTGACTTCTTTGAAGAACTTTTTCCGTTGCTGAGTTGCCCATTGTAAAATGTTTGGACTTGAAGCCATTTTGGAATTTCATGGTGTGGACATTTCCGGAGTAGATCTTTGTACCTTTCCCAAGCTTCGTAGAGAGTTTCTGAGTCTTGTTGCACAAAGGATGTGATGTCATTCCTTAGCTTTCCGGTTCTGGCTGGTGGAAAATACTTTGCAAGAAATTTGGTGGCTAAGATGTTCCATGTTGTGATAGAACCTGCTGGTAATGAATGTAGCCAGGCTTTAGCTCTGTCCTTCAAAGAGTATGGGAAAACACGTAGTCTCATTGCTTCTTCAGCTTCTCGGTTGTAATTGAAAGTACCGCAAACTTCCAGGAAGTTGCTGATGTGGGCATTAGGATCTTCAGTTGCATTTCCTCCAAACTGAACTGACTGCTGAATCATCTGAATGCAAGTTTTGATGTCACCTGCATTTGCTGGTAATGGAGGGAGTACAATACATGAAATGAGTCTGTCAACCACCGGAATGGTTCTGTCTCGAATGGGTATTGGTGGTGCAACCTCCAAAGGTTCAGGTTCCATGTTGACTAAAGCTTCTTGGGCTTCTCGCCTTTCCCTTCTCAACTGTCTGATAGTTCTTTCAATTTCTGGGTCAAACGGTCGTAGTTCAAAGCTTCTGGTTCGTCTCATGAAGCTTCTGAGAACCTGAAACACAAGAAAACAATAATAATAAGTAAAAGAAATTAGATACAAGTAAAAGTATCTAACCCCTAAACTAATAATAAAAGATAAATAAGTCCCCGGCAACGGCGCCAAAAACTTGACCGGCGTAAACACACACGTATAACGCAAGCGTACGTATCGTTCAAGTAGTATAAAAAGTATCGATCTCACGAGGACTTAATACCTAAGTTATTAATTTTATGAGGTTAAATGATTACTAGTATCTAACAGGTTGTTTAATTGATTTGAAATAGCGACGATTCTAAATTTAAAGACAACAAAATAAAATTGTTTGAGGGTAGATTTTAAGAAAATTCAATATTAAAAGCTATCTAGGGTTGTGATTTATTCCAATATTAATTAAAGATAAAGTGGTTATATTATAATTGGGTAATTTATTGATTTATTAACCTGGAACACTAATGTATGTAAAAGCATCTTCCGATGGTCAATTACAAATACCTAGTATAATCTAATTGAACCATATGTCTATGTCAACCAAATTACCTAGATTCATTACGATTAAATTCCAATTAAGACTACCCCCGCCCGACAGGTATATTCCTACCCTGTAAGGAAATCTATTGAAAGGGTTATCTATCCTTAAGGAAGATCGTGGGCTATTGAATCTAAGGTCTTAAACTTAAAATCCCTATGTCTAGTTCATTTTAAGTTTACCTAATCAATTTAATTAATGGCCAGTTAATTAAAGAGCATTAAGATTAAGACTCAATAATAAATCTTTATATTACCCAAATTATAATCTAACCCTTATAAACCCGTGACATTGAATTCATCACAACCCTAGATACTAACTTAGTTATTACACATAGCTAGGGCTGGTAAAAAACTTGAAATAAAAGACATAAAATGCTGAAAAATAATTGCGTTAAAATAAATACTGAAAAGTAAAAATACAATAAAATAAAATGCTAAGGTAAAAGGAATTACTTTTACTATTACTAATTTAGAAATCTCCCAAAAATAATATATAAACTTGTGATATTATTTAACCAACCGACCAATCTGGCGGTATCCTGATTAAGTCCAATTAAGTCCAACTAGCCATATAGGTGGTAATATTTGTCCATAATCCAGCCATAAAGGCGGTACCAAAATAAATTTATTAACCGACCAATCTGGCGGTATCATTGATTAATCAGGTTTAAACCAACAGAAAATAAATATACCAACCGACCAATATAGCGGTTTCCTTGATTAAGCCAGGTTTAAACCAGATAAAATAAATTTATCAACCGACCAAACTGGCGGTATCCTTGATTAATCAGGTTCAAACCAACAGAAAATAAATTACCAACCGACCAATATAGTGGTTTCCTTTATTAAGTCAGGTTTAAAACAAGATTAAATAAATTTCTCAACCGACCAATCTGGCGGTATCATTTATTAATCAGTATTTTAATTAGTAAATATATTATTTTTAAGGGAGATTAAACTAAAGAGCAACAGTAAAAGAATTACCTTTCACCTTAGCTGGGGAAATTACCTCATCATGGTAAATAATAAAACTGTAAAAAAAATAATAAAGAAAGTAAACTATTATTATTACAAAAAGTAATTAAAATTAAATTACAAAAGTAAAAAAAATTAAAAACTAAAATTTTTTAGAGAGAGAAACTCTCTTTACACGGAATTTGAAGAGAGAGAATAACAACTGAAAAATGAAAATTCGCGCAATATTTATAGGAAAATTTTTCACTGTTCGCGCGTCGCGACGCCAAGGTCCTCAGCGTCGCAACGCTAGATTTGTCGACGTGGCACAATGAGAAGGCGACACGTAGCAAGGCGGCTGACTGTTCACGCGACACGTGTCAAGGCGGCTAATTCTCAATTATTGTGATGACGTCATTGATGACGTCATGCTGACGCGGAGACGACGTGGCGATGATGTGGCATGACGTGGCGTGGCGGCTGACTGTTCACTTGTCGGCACAATAGGATGGCGACACGTGGCGACACGTGTCAAGTTGTGATTGGCTGAGGCTGACGTGGCAAGTTGACTAGGTTGACCTGCTGACGTGGACGATGATGTGGCATGACACATGGCAAAGTTGACTCGTTGACCGCTGACGTGGCTGATGACGAGGCGACACGTGTCAAGTCTGAGTGTCGGCAGCATATGATGTTGACACGTGGCACGGCGCACGTTAGCAGATTGGATGTGATGGTGACACGTGGCACGGCGCATTTTAGCAAAGTCAAACTTCTCAAATTCTGACATGTTGACCCGGCGCACTTTAGCAGATTCGGCGCATGCTGGGAGTCGCAACGCGAAGGTTTGGGCGGCGCGACGCTGGAAATTACCAAAATGCCATTTTTCGCAATTTTCACTGTTTTGCTCCAAATCACCTCCAGAATGTCCTGAAACTTTATTTATCTACAAAATAACACAAAACACATCAAAACATTCACAAAACTCAAGAAACTATACAAAATATTAGATTAAATGAGTGGGAAATAGTGATATAAATATCACTCATCACTTTGACATCATCATTTGTGGAAAATCCTTCTTTATTGTTGATTTCTGTTGTGATAAAAACACACACAATAGAGGAGAAATGAGAGAAAACTCTTCTTTTATTACTACAAACAAAAGAATTACAAAGAAAAAACCAATGCTTTACAAAAAACTCTCAAACCTCTTTACTCTCTATTACACTTTGTTTGAGATGCTTTAGAAATAAGATTTGGGCTCCTTTTTATAGTGCCAAAACGTGTGCACTATTGCAACACGTTTTGGCAGTTGGCAAAACGTGTTGCCAACTTTGCCAATTTTTTCAACCTTTTCCAGTTGGCCAGCTGCAACACAGCATGCATGCAAGTTGCATGCATGCTGTAATGCATCAAATCTCCCCCTCGATGAAGATTTACCCTGAAATCTGTATGACTGCCTACGTACCCTGAGTTGGGATCAAGCCAATCGTAGTTCTCTATATCTCCATACTTTGACTATATGGAGAGTTTTCTCATCCCGGCTATGGCACGATAGATTTCAAGATTCTCCTTCGGTAAAACTTTTGTGAACATATCGGCACCATTGTTATCAGTGTGAATCTTTCTGAGTTCTAATAGCTTTGAACTCAGGACATCCCGTATCCTGTGATACCTCACATCGATATGTGTTTGATCTCGAGTGAAAAGTATAATTTTTACCAAGGTAGATAGCACTCTGGCTATCACAGTACAAAGTGAACTTATCCTGCTTGAAACCTAATTCCTGGATAAATTTCTTCTTCCACAATAATTACTTGCAAGCTTTTGTAACTGCAATGAATTATGCCTTTATTGTAGAGAGTGCAACACATCTCTGCAACCTTGACTGCCATGCCACAGCTCCCCCTGAGAGAGTAATTAGATACCCCGAAGTAGACTTGTTGCTTCCAAAACATAATCTCAATTTGGATGTGCCTCGAAGATACCGCATTATCCATTTGACAGCATTCCAGTGTTCTCTTCCTGGGTTTGACATAAACCGGCTGACCAATCCAACTGCATGTGCTAGGTCTGGCCTTGTGTTGGGTTCTAATGAACAAACCAAGATCATTTAAAGCATAAAATCATGTGAATACGGAAAGAAGTATAGCGGAAATATACTCACAATGCTCGGTTATAATATGTGTAGAGTTCAAAAATTTTGCTTCCTTTGAAGTTGCTCCAAGCTCCTCCAATGTTGAGTGTCAAGCTCCAAGCTTTGAGGAAAGGATTCCAAACTCTTTAGAAAGGTTTCCCTATCACATTTGTATGATTCTTTTAAGTGCTAGCTCTTGAAAATTTTGCAACAAAACTTCCAAATCATCCTTTGTAACTCACGGCAACATGTGTGTAAAAGAGAGGGAGAAATTCGGTTGGGAGAGAGAGAAGAAAAATAAGTTATGTGACTTGTATTTGATTTTCAAAAAACAAATAATGATATACCAAAATGTTTGGTCAAAGTCCATCACACTTGTGTGTCTTACAAGCAACCATCAAATTCTTCACTAACTTACATCACCAAAAAGGCAAAGGATTGACTAGTGATGTGACTTGTGGGCCCCACTTGATTCAAAATCTGAGTGGGCCCGCAAACACATTCCGGGCTCGGGTTCGTTAATTCCAAATTAACGAATTTTTTATTGCGACGTAATTAAATCAAATTTAATTAAATAATTATACATAGTTAAATTACTATTAAAGGCGCTCGCGAATTAATTCTAAATTAATTCGTTCGCTCGAATTAAAATTCAATTTTAATTCCGTTATGAAATATAATTTCATTTAATATATCAAATATATTATTTTATCGATTAATTCCGAATTAATCGTTCTCTCTTCAAATGGAATTTTATCCTAGATAAAATCTTGCCGTAATTAATCCTAGATTAATTTTCTCTCTCTTCTAATTAATCCCAGATTAATTATGATCGAGTCATACGTCATCGGTGAATCTTCGGGAAGCGACCCATGAGATCCCTAGATATGTTGGCAATAAATTCGGTCGTTGGACTATCTGAACATGTGCGTACCCCGTACCACGTTCTTACCGATTTACGAGACATTGTTGGCTTCTAGCAAAGCGTCATGCCTACCCAATTCTCCAGAAATATTCTTTAAGGAATATATAATCTATAACAGACGTAATATATTAGTATTGCGTATTGCGATCCAGTATTAGATGTCACATGCAAGGCCTGGGGCTGGAATAGTGTATGCCCCGTACGAAGCATATATCAGATCACAAGCAACTAGTCTCTATAATCGGATAATCATGACCTTGTCATATTATCCCGATAGTTACAAAAAAATAGAGAACCAGTTCTGTATCCCTGCGTGATCATCATCTCCATATGACTGAAGTGATACTTCCGTCTTGACATCACACCCAATACACTACGATTCTCAATAAACCCAGAAGAGGCGTACCCAGAACCTGTTAAAGTCACGCTTCAGTTGTTGAATCGGCAACAGTCTCTTGCTTGGAAGATTTCCAGCTTACTGCTCCATTTTCAAACAAAATATACCCAGATTTCGACTTACAGTCGTCTTTATCGGTTTGGAAACTTACATCGGTAAACCCAGTTACCTCAAGTTCTCCATCTCCATATATTAAGAAAACATCTCTAGTTCATCTAAGATACTTAAGGATGTTCTTAACCGCCATCCAGTGACCATCACCTGGATCGGCCTGATAGCGACTACACATGCTCAAAGCATATGAGACATCAGGTCGCATACATATCATGGCATACATGATCGATCCGACTGCCGAAGCGAACGAGATCCGACTCATGTTGTCTCTCTCATCTTGAGTTTTAGGACACATGTCCTTAGATAGAGTGACGTCATGTGACACTGGCAACAGTCTCCTCTTAGATTGTTCCATGTTGAATCTCTTCAACACTTTGTCAATATATGTGCTCTGGGAGAGTCCAAGCAGATTTCTAGATCTATCCCGATAGATCTTTATTCCTAGAATAAAGGCTGCTTCTCCCAGATCCTTTATGGAGAATTTTAATGAAAGCCAAGCTTTCACCGATTGTAGCATGGGAATGTCATTGCCAATAAGCAATACATCATCAATGTAAAGGACAATGAATGTCAGTGCGCTCCCACTAACCTTATTATATACACAAGGATCATCATCATTTTGAATGAAATCATATTCTTTTATGATCTCATCAAAACGTTGGTTCCAAGAACGCGATGCTTGCTTCAATCCATAAATGGATCGATTTAACTTGCAAACCTTGTTTGCATGTTTTGGTACAAAAAAACCGTCAGGCTGTTGCATATACACATCCTCCAAAAGGTTTCCGTTAAGGAAAGCGGTTTTGACGTCCATCTGCCATATCTCGTAATCGAAATATGCAGCAATAACAAGCATTATCCGAATGGATTTAATCATGGCAACGGGAGAAAAAGTTTTGTCGTAATCGACACCATGTCGTTGACGATACCCTTTCGCTACAAGCCTAGCTTTGTACGTTTGTATGTTGCCATACATGTCGGTCTTCTTCTTGAAGACCCATTTACAACCAATAGGCTTTACGTCTTCTGGTGCATCAACCAGTGTCCAAACTTGGTTGGTGTACATGGAATCCATTTCAGATTTCATGGCATCTTGCCATAAACCAGAGTCGATACCTTGTATCGCTTCCTCATACGTAGCCGGTTTGTCTTCCTCAATAAGATTAATATCCACATGAGGTGAGATCAGAAACCCATACCTCTCAGGTTGTTTTCGGACTCTCTCCGATCTACGTGGTTCTTGTGTATTCGAAGATTATGGTACAGTCTCATCCCTGATGAACTGTTCATGTTCCATTAAGGATTCTATGTCAGGAATAGTATCACTCCGACTTTCATCGAGTTTCATTTTCCTCCCACTAACCAATGCATTTAGGAATTCCTTCTCAAGGAAAACCGCATGTAGAGCAATAAATATTTTGTTCTCTTGTGGGTTGTAGAGGTAATATCATTTGGTTTCCCTAAGGTAACCTATAAATAGACATTTATCTGATTTGGGTTCAAGTTTGGTACCATCCAAACGTTTAACGTATGCCTAGCATCCCCAAATCTTCAGGAATGAGAAACCCGATTTCTTTCCTGTCCATATCTCATACGGAGTCTGTTGAACAGACTTTGATGGAACTTTATTCAATATAAGTATTGTACTGTTCAATGCATATCCCAGAAGGAAATATGTAGCTCTGTGCGACTCATCATCAACCTTACCATGTCTAACAAAGTTTGGTTTCTCCGTTCGGACACACCGTTTAATTGCGGTGTTCCGGGAGGAGTCCACTGTAAAAGAATACCATACTCTTTCAAGTAATCGAGAAACCCATTGCTCAAGTATTCTCCACCATGGTCCGACCGTAATGTTTTAATACTTTTACCGGTCTGTTTTTCTACTTCGTGTCGAAACTCTTTGAATTTCTCAAAGGTTTTCGACTTGTGTCTCATAAGATACACATAACCATAACGCGATGCATCATCCGTAAAAGTTACAAAGTATTTATATCCACCTCTAGCCTGGCAAGACATGGGCCCACATACGTCACTATGAACGAGGGCTAACAGTTCGGTAGCACGTGCACCTTTACCGCTAAAGGTGTTTTAGGAATTTTGCCTAATAAACAAGATTCGCAGACGTCATATGAATTTGGATCAAATCCGTCCAAGTACCCACTATTCGAAAGTGTGGATATGCGAGTTTTGTTAATGTGTCCCAGACGACAATGCCACATATAAGTTTCATCTTTGTTACTTAGTTTAAGCCTTTTATTTGTTACATTATATGTTTGAGATTGATTTATATTCGAAATATAAAGACCATTATTCACATCAGCACTGCATATCTCCATATCATTTTTATACATAAAACACCCAGTGTTTCTAAAAATAAAAGTATAGCCACATTGGGCCAATAAAGATACATATATAATATTCCTAGTCAAACTAGGTACATAATAACAGTATGAAAGATTTAGTACATGCCCCGAGGGCAGTTCCAAAATATAAGTCCCAATGGCCAAAACGGCGACTCTAGTCTCATTTCCGACGCGGAGGTCAATCTCTCCTAAGGCCAGTCTCCTACTAATCCGTAGATCCTGCACATCAGTACATATATGAGTACCATAACCAGAATCAAAAATCCAATTTTTAAAACTAGAAGTAGACATGTTTATTTCTATAACAAACATATCTTAAGCCGGTGCCTTGCCCACTTTTATTTCCTTTATGTGCGCCTTGTACTCATGGTAGTCACGCTTCCAGTGACCCCGTTTGCTACAATGCAGGCATACATCTTGGGATTTGTCCTTAGCCTTCCCAGAAGACTTTGACGATTTGGCATTGCCCTTTTTCTTTTTCTTCTTTTTCTTCTTTACACCTCTAGTTGCATTGGGCCAAGCCCTCGGAGAGTGAGATGTTGAAGCGAAGTGCGCCTCGCGCTTTTTTCCCTTCAATAGCTCTTTTTCTGCTTCACGCCGCATTGCCATCAGCTCTCCAAGAGTATGGTCTTGGTTCATCATATTGTAGTTCATGATGAACCCGCTCCAGCTGTCAGGAAGAGACTGCAAGATCAAATCTATAGAAGTCTCAGCCTCAAAGGTTATGCCTAGCTGACCCAGCTGTTCAATGTCAGCAATCATCTGTGACACATGGTGCTCAATAGATGTACCCTCTGACATTCGAGAGCGAAAGAGCTTTTTTGTAATTCATACATTTGAGATCTAAGGTTAGATCGATGAAGGTTTTTCAATTTTTCCATCATAGTATAGGGATCCAATCCCTTGTTTTGGTGACGAAATTGAGGGGTCATCGCAGCGAGCATGACGGACTGAGCAGTTGAGTTGTCATCGCTAGGGGTGAGCAAAACCGGTTTCGGTTCCGGTTCCGCACTAAGTGGAACCGGAACCTACCCAATTAAACAGGGTACCCTATTATTCGGTTCCAATCTGGTTCTGGTTCGGTTCCGAATTACCCTATTTTAAAATATTTTAATGAAAACTGTTTATAGGTTCATATTTAGTAAGTCTTTTTTCTTAAAAAAAATTAAAACTTTATAATTAATTGATTGTATTCTGTTGTGCAGATTATATTGTATTATGTTGCTGTTGTGCAACTGTTAGCCTGAGGATTGTATTATGTTGTTGTATTCTGTTGCTGATTGTGCAACCACAGCTTGTTGTTGCTTCTGTTGTGCAGCTTATAGGTTCCAATCTGTTGTGCAGTTTATATTGTATTATGTTGCTGTTGTGCAGTTTATATTTATTTATTCTTTTATTTCCCCAAAAATGCATAATTTTAGCAGGAATTTACCTCAAAAAAAAAAAATCGGTTCCAGTTCCATGGTCCGGTTCCGGTTCCGGTTCCGATCATTTTGGAACCAGAACCTACCCAAATAAAATCGGTTCCTTCATTTTTGGAACCGGAACCTACCCGATTACAACCGGTTCCGGTTCCAAACCCGGAAAACCGGTCCGATTCTAACAGGTTCCGGGTAGACCCGGAACCGTTGCTCACCCCTAGTCATCGCTATGAGTCTTCCAAAGCTCAAGCTCAAGCGGCTGCTCATTTCCGGGCTTAGGCCCGAGAGGTCTCTCTATCGTATAGAGCATCCTCTCAGCCCCCAGGACAATCATGAGGTTCATATCACAGTTACGAAAGTTTGCGTCATTAAAGACATTTTCGCCCATGATAATGTCTCTAACCCCTATCTTTCCAGTCATCTTAATTGTAATAGTCAAACTATTCGATTAACGATATTTGAGTACAGTCCAACTGTTACAAGAAAAAAATAATAAACTATTAGTCCAACTAATAAATATATAATTGACGAAATAATTTGAAAGCGCTTATTGGCAAGTATTTGAACGAAATTGTAAATTCAATACTAGACTCCCACTATTTTTCGGCGAGCCTCTAACCCTCTGTTGAGTACTCGGGAAACCTAGTTTCCTAGTGGGCTATGATCCCGTTAAATAACACACAACCTTGACTTTGGCCAACTAGCTGTATGATATTTAACTAGGTAGATCTCTAATATCAATTGGATCTCATCCAATTCCTAGATCCGGTAGGTGGACCTCCAAGTCCGAAACATATATACAATATATATGTCAATATATCCAATATATTTTCCTAACATTTTTCCTCTGAATCAACTAAGCATTGGCTTTGGCTCAACAAGCTTAATGATTCCAGTTAAGCGGGACCCATTGACTTTGGAAAGCTTCGTAATCGATGTCGATGAACAAGAAGTGATCTTGACTTTGGCCAACAAATCACAACTTGGGCAAGACATACGATATGGAACAAAGCCTTCATGATTCAAACACATCCGCGATGGACAAAGGTCTTGACTTTGGCCAACAAACCAATGTCAATCTTGGATCTTGAGAATGAATCACTAAATGGAAGGAAAACGCTTAATATTTGTAGAAGGTTTTTCGCGTAATTGGAAACCAATTAATTATCTTTGATTAGGTCTCATCATACACCCTTAAGCATGCATTCTAAAAGCATAATAAGGCGCGATAAATAAATTAATAATGATATGGGGATGGATATCTCACAAATTATTCATAGAACAAATCACTTCATTTCCTCTCCCCGGCTAGCACTATTCTAACTTCTACCCAATTACATCATACAATAAAGAAACCTCATTACATTGAGGGGAATTGGTGAGAAAAGAATTACAAAGAATCGAGAGACAAAGGCTGGACACGGAGGTCCAATTTAATAAATTCTAAATTTATTACAACAATTTCCAAAATTGCCCTTACCCATCTAATATCCATCAGATATACATTATTCATACAACACATCCATGTATTCACACAAAGCATGTTATTCAATCAATCTAATCAAATTAATTAATCTTTGAATTAAGTGATCATCCAATGTTCTAACAACGATTTGATTTGCGCGAGTCCAACTCGTTTAAGAATAAGTACTCCAAGTGCGTATTCTTGAATTATATCGAACTATAATTTTAAATCCAATTTATTTTGTATTCAATACTAATTCTTTATTTAATTCCAAATTAAATAATTACACTTTTAATGTGTCTTTGCGACTTAGATTCTAAATCTAATCTTAATGGGTCTCAAAGCCCAATTAACATCCAATGTCAATTAATTAAAGTCCAATGTGCTTTCAATTAATTTATTAAGGCATGGACTTTGGCAACCAAATCCCAATAAGGAATCACCATTTGCCACAAATTAATTTTGGCCCATTAGGCCCAATTAATTATTTAAAGGCCCATTTATTATATTTGGACTTAATGTAATGGTTTTAGGCCCAATTTGGATCCAATCCAAATGTCATAAACCAACTTGGCCCAACCAAGCCCATTAGGCCCAAATACAACAATTTTAGCCCAATTCCAAATTAAGCCTAATTAATTAAATTCTAATATTCCAAATTTCACAATTTAATTAATTAAAGTGTATAGCCATAATTAATTATTTAAATTAACATTTCCAAAATACCAATTTAGATAATTAATCATGCTTTAATATTATCAATATATGTCCAACATTATTGAAACAAAATCAACTCATTTCCATGCTCTAATGCTCACGACAATAATGATTTTTTTCATTAATTTTGATTTCAATCCAATTAAATCACAAATCAATATATCCAAACATTTTAAACAAATCCAATGGTCTAAAAAATCAAAATCACCATGAGTTTAGGGTACCTCATGTATTCGGCCAAGCCTATATATTTGGGGAAAATTAATCCAATTAATTTTTCATAAAATTGATCATGCATAACTCTAAGTTAACATTATCTAAGCATACTCAAACAAACAATTTGATCAAATCATGCTCAAATGAAAAATATCCAAATTTTAGATTAAGAACCTTAATTCAATTTCATGCTATAAAAGTCTCTGATACCATTGTTGGATGTGTAGAGTTCAAAAATTTTACTTCCTTTGAAGTTGCTCCAAGCTCCTCCGATGTTGAGTGTCAAGCTTCAAGCTTTGAGGAAAGGATTCCAAACTCTTGGGAAAGTTTTCCTTATCACCTCTGTATGATTCTTTTAAGTGATAGCTCTTGAAAATTTTGCAACAAAACTTCTAAATCCTCCATTGTAACTCACGGCAATGTGTGTGTAAAAGAGAGGGAGAAATTCGGTTGGGAGAGAGAGAAGAAAAATGAGTTATGTGACTTGTATTTGATTTTCAAAACAAATAATGATATACCAAAATGTTTGGTCAAAGTCCATCACACTTGTGTGTCTTACAAGCAACCATCAAATTCTTCACTAACTTCCATCACCAAAAGGCAAAGGATTGACTAGTGATGTGACTTGTGGGCCCCACTTGATTCAAAATCTGAGTGGGCCCGCAAACACATTCCGGGCTCGGGTTCGTTAATTCCAAATTAACGAATTTTTTATTGCGACGTAATTAAATCAAATTTAATTAAATAATTATACATAGTTAAATTACTATTAAAGGCGCTCGCGAATTAATTCTAAATTAATTCGTTCGCTTCGAATTAAAATTCAATTTTAATTCCGTTATGAAAATAATTTCATTTAATATATCAAATATATTATTTTATCGATTAATTCCGAATTAATCGTTCTCTCTTCAAATGGAATTTTATCCCAGATAAAATCTTGCCGTAATTAATCCTAGATTAATTTTCTCTCTCTTCTAATTAATCCCAGATTAATTATGATCGAGTCATACGTCATCGGTGAATCTTCGGGAAGCGACCCATGAGATCCCTGGATATGTTGGCAGTAAATTCGGTCGTTGGACTATCTGAACACGTGCGTACCCCGTACCACGTTCTTACTGATTTACGAGACATTGTTGGCTTCTAGCAAAGCGTCATGCCTACCCAATTCTCCAGAAATATTCTTTAAGGAATATATAATCTATAACAGACGTAGTATATGTAGTATTGCGTATTGCGATCCAGTATCAGATGTCACATGCAAGGCCTGGGGCTGGAATAGTGTATGCCTCATACGAAGCATATATCGGATCACAAGCAACTAGTCTCTATAATCGGATAATCATGACATTGTCATATTATCCCGATAGTTGCAACATAATAGAGAACCAGTTCTGTATTCCTGCGTGATCATCATCTCCATATGACTGAAGTGATACTTCCGTCTTGACATCACACCCAATACACTACGATTCTCAATAAACCCAGAAGAGGCGTACACAGAACCTGTTAAAGTCCCGGATGACCAAAACCAAAGCGTATTGATTGTCGTAAGTACTAGCGATGCAAGTCTCAGGTTAAGACCAAATACACATACCCTGAATGAGATTCCCATAGACACATAGTCATACTACCAATGGGATTCTGCGGGGTCTATTCAGAGTGAAGCTGTTTCCGTACCATCGGCAAACACAACCTCCTATCACACTTGCATAAGCATCCAATACTTAAATATATGAGAACTATGATGTTACGCTTCCATAACACGCACAAGTGCAATACTAGTCTATTCCGCATTATCGATGTCCTGTCTCGATAATACTACGACTATGGATATTTAATGATTAAACCTTTGTGGATTGATATTGTCTCATATCTTATTAATCTGGAACTAATCATAAGGACTTTTATTATTTATATGTTTAAGTAATCAAATTACAAAATGATAAAATAGCAATTTCCATTGTAACACAGTTAATTTGTACAAAAACCACAATGTCTTTTACAAATAGTGACGCTATGGGTCATAATTGTTCAACACCTTGTGCACACTATGGCATACATGAGACTTCCCACTACTGAGGTGTATGGAACCTTTTTCATTTCCTCATTCTCTGTCTCAGTAGAGGGACTCTGTTGTGTACTCAATCTAAAGTGGGTAGCAAGTGGAGTGCTAACCTCTTTAGCCTTGTCCATTTGAAATCGTTGAGGTACCTTCTCGATATACTCCTTCTGTGACAAGTATAATTTCTTGGCTTTCTGATCACGACCTATCCGGATGCCAAGAATCTATTTTGCTGGCCCCGAGTCTTTCATCTCAAAAGACTTACTCAATTGCTACTTCAAATCATCAATCCTCGATTGATTTCGGCCAACTATCAACGTATCATCTACGTACAGCAGTAAGATGATAAAGTCATCGTCAGAAAATTTTTGAACGAAAACACAATGGTCTGAAGTAGTCTTCTTGTATCATTGCTCCCCAATAACTGACTCAAACTTCACGTACCACTGTCTCGGTGCATGTTTCAAACCATAGAGGCTTTTCCTGAGTCTGCATATATGGTCATCTTTTCCTTTGACTCTGTAGCTTTCTAGTTGCTCCATATAAATTTCTTCTTCCAGATCCCTATGAAGAAATGCAGTCTTGACATACATCTGCTCGATCTCCAAATCAAGACTTGTTGCTAAGCTGAGTACCACTCTGATGGATGACATCTTCACAACTGGAGAGAAGATTTCATCAAAGTCAATGCCTCTCCTCTGATTGAATCCATTGACAACTAGTCTGGCTTTGTACCGAGGTTGTGAAATGTGTTCTTGTTACTTCACTCTGTACATCCATTTTTTCTTCAAAGCCCGTTTGCCTTTTGGCAATTTCACCAACTCGAAAGTGTGATTGTCATGCAAAGAATTCATCTCATCTTGCATGGCTTCCTCCCATTTTTCTTTGTTCTATGTTTCCAAAGCCTCATTGTAGCTCTCGGGTTCTCCCCCGTTAGTAAGCAGCACATACTCATATGCAGAGTATTTCATTGAAGGTCGCCTTTCTCTGTCAGACCTCTTTGTGAAACTGTTGGTGTAGCTTCTGGTATTGGTGGTTGATCATGATCATCATCTCTGGGAGCTTCAACACATGTACCCTCATGATTGGGAACCTCATCTTCAACATATGTTGGCACCGGTGTATGAGGTTCTAGATTCACATCAATATTTCTGTATTGCTGAGGCATTATCTTTATCTCCTTTCTGATATCTTTTATAGTCTGATATTCAACGAAGACAACATCTCGGCTTCTAACAATCTTATTCTCAATATGATCATAGATTTTGTAGCCGAAATCATCCAGACCATAGCCAATAAAGACACACTGTCGCATCTTTGCATCAAGTTTGGTTCTCTCGTCTTTTGGGATGTGTACAAATGTTTTACACCCAAAGACATGTAAGTGATCATATGACACTTCCTTTCATGTCCATACTTGATTAGGAACATTACCTTTTAGTGCGACTGCTGGGGACATGTTCAAAACATGTACGGTTGTGTTGAGTGCCTCCCCCCAAAATGTCTTCGGTAGCTTGGCTTCTGAGAGCAAGCTTCTGACCCTTTCGCACAAGGTTATGTTCATCATCTCAGCTAGGCCATTCAGTTGATGTGTCTTGGGATGTTTCGTTTGATGTCGGATTCCTTGCATCTTGCAGTACTGATCAAACGGACCTCTGTACTCTCCATCATTGTTTGTTCTGATACATTTCAGTTTCTTGCCGGTTTCTCTCTCTACCAGGGCATGAAACTCCTTGAACACTCTCAACACTTGATCTTTTGTCTTCAAGGTGTATACCCATATCTTCCTTGAATGATCATCTATGAATGTCACAAAATAAAGTGACCCACCAAGTGTTATTGTCTGCATCGGACCACATACATCTGAATGTATGAGATCAAGTACCTCCAGTTTTTGTTGAGGCGGGGAGCTCTGGAAGGACACTATGTTCTGCTTTCCAGCCATGCAGTGTTCACACTTCTGTAAGTGTGAGTTCTTCAACCCGGGAAGAACATTCCTTCGGCGTAGTACTTCCATCCCCGTTTGACTCATATGACCGAGTTTTTTATGCCATAGCTCGGTTGCCTCATTACTATTGACTGTATTTATGATACTATTGGAAAGTTTAGCGTGCATCAAATACAGTGTTGAATCTTTCTTACCTCGAGCTATCACCATTGATCCTTTAGTGAGCTTCCAGGTGCTGTCACTAAAGATGCTGTAGAAGCCTTCATCATCCAGCTTGCCTGTTGAGATCATGTTTAACCGGATGTCTGGGATGTGCTTGACTCCCTTCAATACTAGCTTTGTCCCGTTGTCTATTTCAAGGCAGATGTCTCCAATACTGACGGCTTTGGACTGGCCGTCATTCCCCATCCTTACAGCACCTTAGTACTATGGCGTGTAAGATGAAAAGAAGTCTCTACGAGATGTGGCGTGTATGGAGGTGCCATTATCTATTACCCAACTGGTCTCGTGGCTGGCAAGATTCACAACATTTTCTTTATATATAACGAAGAATTCTTTGGAGGTTTTGTCGGTGGTGGCAGTAGCAACTCTTTCTTGGTTAGAGTCACTATCCCTTCTGTTGTTGTCTCTGTACTGCTCGTTCTTTAATTTGTAGCAGTCCCTTTTCATATGGCCTTTCTTTTTGCAATGGTAGCATTCTATATCTTTTGTTCTTGATTTACCTCGGTTCTTGTCTGATCTACCTGGGCCTCGGCTTTTACTCCTCTATTTTCTGTTATTCTTCTCAGTCACTAAAGCTTCTGAGGTTGAGGTTGATGCTGTCCCTTGCAATCTCATCCTCTTTTCTTCCTCGAATATTCTGATTTTTGCCATCTCCAATGTGACTCTCTCATCTAAGGCTGAATTTATCACCATAGATCTAAACGTTTTCCAAGACTTTAGTAACGTATTTAGGAGTATTAAGTTATTTTTACCTCATTGATGAGCGGAAAATATATCAATATTTACCGCCCCTTTTACTTAATATTTTGTTTAGTTTCTCGGGTTTGATGAACGTTTTGATGTGTTTTAGTTTATTTTGCAGATAAAATAATATTGGGACTTAATGAAATCATTTAGGACGAAATATGGGTCAAATAAGGGCAATTATTGGACTTGATATTTTAATTTTAGAGATTGGAAACTTGAAAGGGCGTTTTGACGAAGTGTAGTTTTGGAAATTCCAGTTTTGCGCATCTGTCATATTTTGGGCATAACGTTTTACTCAGATATCGGATTGAGCTGATTCAAGTTCCAGATTAAAGAAGACTCAAAGATCTACAACTTTGAAAGACAAAATAATTTCGAATTCTGAAGATTTCATGCCCGAAATCGATGAACCATCCAGAAGTGTGTAGTGTGTAATTATTAAAGTCACTTTCAAAGCAAAAAATAAATTAATAATAAATAATAAAAATTATCAAATCATCACCAAACATGATAAGAGATTAGTGGAACAATTAATAATGGATTTGGTGGAGCAATTAGTGGAGCAATTAATAATTGATTTGGTGGATGATTTGATGGAGGCAAAATTTTGCCTATAAATACCAAGCCATTTCATTTGTAAAATTCATACTTTCTTCTAAGGAATTCCTTAAGAATACTAAGAAGATTGTATCTTGTTTGTTTATTTACAGCTTTCAGTAATTAATTTTCGTTTTCGCACTTTCTTTTCTTTACTTTTCAGTTTTTACTTTCCGCAATTTACTTTTACGCACAGTACTTTTCTTTATTTAATTTTCAGTTTTTACTTTTCAGTAATGAGGAGGTAACTCCCATTTGCTGGGGTAAAAGGTAAAACTTTTATTACTAATTTAGATTATCTAAATCTCCCTTAATTATAATTATAAACTAGTTAAAACCTGACTTAACGAGGATACCGCCATATTGGTCGGTTGGTAATTATTTAAATTGGTTTTAACCTGACTAAACTGGATACCGCCTGATTGGTCGGTTGGTAATTAATTATTAATTTGACTTAATCTGGATACCGCATATATGGCTGGTTGGTAATTATCATGCAAAATTAATATATTATATTAAGGGAGATATCTAAAATAGAAGTAATAAAAGTGGATCCTTTTACCTCAGCATTTTCTTTTATTGTAATTTTACTTTATTTACTTTTCAGCAATTTACTTTTCAGCAATTTACATTTCAGCATTTTACTTTTCAGCAATTTACTTTTCAGTATTTAATTTTTAGTATTTTACTTTATGTCTTTTATATTATTTAAGTTTTTTTTACTACCTGTAAATATGTGTCGTAACTAAGCCAGTTATCTGGGGTTGTGATGAAATCCAATATCATCGGTTTATAAGGGGTTAAATTATAGTTTGGGTAATATAAAGGTTTATTTATTGAGTTTTAATCTTAATGCTTTTTATTAACTGGCCATTAATAAAATTGAACTGGTAAATCTAAAATGAACTAGACATAGGGATTTTAGGTTTAAGACCTTAGACTTAATAACTCACGATCTTCCTTGAGGATATATAACCCTTTTAATAGATTTCCTTACAGGATAGGAATATACCTGTCGGGCGGGGGTAGCCATAATTGGAACTTAATCTTAATGAATCTAGGTAATTTGGTTGACATAGACATATGGTTTTGGATTATACTAGGTATTTGAAATGACAATCGGAAGAGGCTTTTACATAAATTAGTGTTCCAGGTTAATAAATCAATATATTACCAACTTTAAGATAACTACTTCATCTTCTAAATAATATTGGAATTAATCACAACCCTGGATAGTTTTTATAAATTTGGATTTTTCTCAACCTACTTTTAAGCAATTTTATTTACTTGTTTTGAATTTAGAATCATCGTCATTTCAAATCAATCAATCAAACAACCTGTTAGATACTGGTAATCAGTTGGCCCATAAATTAATAACAAAAAGGTTTTAAGTCCGTGGGATCGATACTTTTTATACTACTTGAACGATACGTGCGCTTGTGTTATACGTGTGTGATTACGCCGGTCAAGTTTTTGGCGCCGTTGCCGGGGACTTATTTATCTTTCACTATTAATTTTGGGGTTAGATACGTTACTTGTATCTAATTTATTTTTACTTATTGTCGTTGTTTTCTTGTGTTTCGGTTTTCAGAAATTACATGAGACGAACCAGAAGCTTTGAACTCCGATCGCTTGACCCAGAAATTGAAAGAACCATTAGACAGTTGAGAAGGGAAATGCGAGAAGGCCAAGAAGCAATTGTTAACATGGAACCTGAACCTTTGGAGGTTGCACCACCAATTCCCATTCGAGACAGAACAATTCCGGTGGTTGACAGACTCATTTCTTGTATTGTACTTCCTCCCTTACCAGCAAATGCAGGTGACATCAAAACATGCATCCAGATGATTCATCAGTCAGTACAATTTGGGGGAAATGCAACTGAAGATCCTAATGCTCACATCAGCAACTTCCTGGAAGTTTGCGGCACTTTCAATTACAACCGAGCAGCTGAAGAAGCAATGAGACTGCGTGTTTTTCCATACTCCCTGAAGGACAGAGCTAAAGCATGGCTACATTCACTACCAGCAGGTTCTTTCACAACTTGGAACCACTTAGCCACCAAATTTCTTGCAAAGTACTTTCCACCAGCCAGAACAGCAAAACTGAGGAATGACATCACATCTTTTGTACAACAAGATTCAGAATCCCTTTGCGAAGCTTGGGAAAGATTCAAAGATTTACTCCGGAAATGTCCTCACCATGAGATTCCAAAGTGGCTACAAGTTCAGACCTTCTACAATGGACTTTCTGGAATAATGAGAACCACAATCGATGCTGCTGCTGGAGGAGCCTTGATGGCAAAAGGAGAAGATCAAGCCTGTGACCTAATCGAAGAAATGGCCAACAACAATTCTTTGTGGCCAACAGAAAGGGGCATGATCCAAAGAATCGCAGGAATTTATGAAGTTGGAGCCAACACAACACTGAATGTCAAGCTGGATCAGATATGCAAATGTCTAGAAACACTTAGCACGCAAGTTGTGAACATCGCTGGATCCACAAGTTCACCATATGGAGGAGCACCAGAACCAAACCAACATGAAGAGACGGTGAATTATGTCAATAATTTCAACAACGACAGGGGAACAATCCATATTCCAACACCTACAACCTTGGGTGGAGAAATCATCCCAATTTTTCATGGAGCAACAGTTCAGGGCAAAAGAACAACCCACCACTTGGATTCCAGCAACAGAACTATCCACCACCTGGATTCCACCAGCAGAACAAAGGCCAGGAGCATGAAAAAGAACCAGAAATGAAAGAAGGTTTCAGAGATGTTCAAAAAGCAAGCAGAAGATACTTGATGATACTATATTTCAAAGCCATTCAGCCTCTATCAAAGCACTGGAGAATCAAATTGGACAACTGGCAAATGCTCAGAATTACAGACCGCCAGGTACCCTTCCTAGCAACACAGATCCAAATCCAAGGAACATGGGGAAGGAGCAATGTCATGCCATCATGTTAAAAAGCGGTACTGAAATCAACAAAGATGTTGGAGCCAAAACAGCTGTTGAGGAAGTTCCAAAAGAAACAAAGCAACAGATGGAGGAAAAAGAAGCAAAGGAAAAAGAACAGATCATTCCACCTCCACCTTTTCCTCAACGTCTTCAGAAGAACAAATTGGACAAGCAGTTTTCTCGGTTCCTGGAGATCTTCAAAAAGCTGCATATCAACATTCCATTTGCAGAAGCGTTGGAACAAATGCCCACCTATGCCAAATTCATGAAAGATATTCTTTCACAAAAACGGAAATTGGGAGATTACGAGACAGTAGCATTAACAGAAGAATGCAGTGCCATCATTCAGAGGAAACTTCCCCCAAAGTTGAAAGATCCTGGCAGTTTCACTGTTCCTTGCGTCATAGGATAACATAACTTGGTAAGGCTTTATGTGATTTAGGTGCTAGTGTTAACTTGATGCCTTTTTCTATTTTCAGGAAATTACAGATTGGAGAAACAATGCCAACTTCAGTCTCACTGCAACTTGCTGATAGAACGCTCGTATTTCCAAGAGGCGTAGTTGAGGATGTGCTGGTCAAGGTTGACAAATTCATTTTCCCAGCAGATTTTATTGTCCTTGATATGGAGGAAGACGCAGACGTGCCATCATCCTCGGGAGACCGTTCTTGGCTACAGGTCGAACCATTATTGATGTACAAAAAGGAGAACTAACCATGAGGGTACAGGACCAAGAAGTAACATTCAATGTTTTCAAGGCAATGAATTTCCCAGATGATGAAAAGAATGAGGAATGTTTCAAACTCGATGTGATACATAGTACCATTCAGAACTCTGATGAAAGACAAGTTCTACTGACAAACTTAAAACATGTCAATTGCCTGTGGAGCCTAAAGATAAAGCGTCTTTTGTACTGAATGAGCCAATTCTTGCACTACAAGCAACAGAAGAGAAAAATTTCCACCAGCTCAACGAATTGGAGGAATTTCACAAACAGCCTTTTGAGGATGCCAAATTGTACAAAGAAAAGGGCCAGAAAAGACATGATGAGAAGTTAGTGCGCATACAACTGGAACCAGGGCAGAAGGTACTGTTAAACAAATCAAGGGTGAAATTCTTCCCATGGAAGCCAAAATCACGGTGGTCAGGTCCATTTGTGATCACCAGAGTTCTACCAAATAGAGCCGTTGAGATACATGATCCTGACTCCAGCAAAACTTTCAAGGTTAAAAACAAGCGTGTCAAGCACTACTGGGGAGAATCATTTGAGCGACAAAGAGAAAGTGTTACACTTTCAGATCCAGCTTAACGTTCGAGAAGTCAAGTCTGGCTGACGACTTTAAAATTAGCGCTAGCAGGGAGGCAACCCATGCAATTTGTGTATATTTGTGATCTGGTGTGTTTATTTTTGTGTGTTTAATTTTTGCAGGTTTAGTCATTTTAAGATGGAAGAAGCTCTCGCAAATCTTCACAAGCAATTCCTTCACTCCCTCAAAAATCTCTGATGAAAGTCTATAAAGCTCGCTTGGAACAAATGAGACTACTGATGATCAATGGTATTCCTAATGATATTCGTTGGGTAATTGAAGCACGAATCCGATTGGCAGGTGAGTTTTTCAGACTCTTTTATTTCACATCTGCCTGGTTTTGGAAGAAGCACCTATGCAAAGAAACGAAGAGCTAAGCAAATGGGTGTTTGTTACAAATGTGCACGTTGGAATTGCAATACTCGTTGTCGTTCTTTAGGAATGGTGTCTGATAATCGCGAAGACAAAATTAAATTCATTAGGGATGGCTTGAGTAAGGAGTCTGTAGATGAAATATCTTCAACTCTTGAGACGCATCCCAGTGGATATGTTCATATAGCCATTCGCAAATTACATACACAATTCAAAAAGGAAAGACAACTGTTAAGTCTCGGGAATCTGACTCAAAAAGACCCTGTTTGCCAATTTATAAGAAAATTGGTGTGAAGAAGCTTGTCCCTGACGCATAGACGTCAATCAAGCGTTATGTTTCTTGTAAATATTATATCTCTTTGTCTTTTCCTAATAATTGTGATTTATTTGTTGTTTTCTTTTATTTTCGTAGACAGGATCCAGACCTTTTTGACTAACACGATATTATTTCGCTACTAATCGTCCTCTGGAAGATACTTGTGCTATTATTACTCACCCTTTTTCAGGTACTATAAATTCAGCCCGTCATTGCACTTTTGAAGGCATCCAGAGTTGAGAAAGAAATACATATAAAATGGAAGCCACTTCAAGAAGACGAGTTGAAAACATCTGTGTGTTTTGCGGTAGTAGTGTTGGTACTACCACAATACGTAGAAGCAGCACAGGAATTGGGTCGAGTCTTAGCTGCAAGGAATATGCACTTAATATATGGCGGAGGCAATCTTGGACTAATGGGGATCGTTTCAAAGGCCGTATAGGAAGAAGGCAGTCAAGTTTTGGGAATCATCCCAAAACCCTTGGCAGAGGCAAATCTTATTGGATCATCAAACGGAGAGGAACTGATCGTGCCAGGTATGTCTGAACGACTGGTAGAAATGATTAACCGTGCTGATGCTTTTATTCGCTTTGCCAGGTGGCTTGGGCACATTGGAGGAAATTTTTATAGTGCTATCTTGGGCGAACCTGAACATACACCAGAAACCGCTTGGACTGCTCAACGTTGATGGATTTTATGATTTTCTTTGTGTGTTTCTTGATGATGCTCGGAGAAATGGGTTCGTGTCAAAACCTAAGAAAGAACTCCTCTTCACTGCCAGAACTGCTCTGGATCTAATAGACCAACTCATAGCTTATGAACCACAAGTTGACCCTATCCTTTCAAAGATAAATTGGTCCGAGGACGATCGTGGTAAGAGGCGTCGGATTAATCTGGATCTTAACCTTTAATTTCCTGTAGATTTTCAGCTAACCAGGTACAACCTTCTTAACTCTCCTTTTACTGTTTAAGACATTAGGGACAATGTCTCATTTAGGTTTGGGGGAGGAAATAGTTGATCAGTACCTTGTTTTTTTAGTTTGTGTGTTATTTTATTTTTAGTCCAAAATTTTTCGAAAAATACAAAAAATGGAAAATTTTCAAAAATTACAAAAATATTTTGTGTTTTTGTGTTTTTATTTTGACTAAAAAGGTGAAATTGGTAAGAGATAGCTGAGTAAGGAGTTTCCACTCCTGATACGTATCTCAAGCCTATTTTCGAAACAAGTTAATTTTTGTTTATTTTATTTTGAATTATTTAATTTGTGAATTCTCCTTAAAACGGACTAAAATGGATCTTCATATGTTCAGTTAGCAAATATTATCAACATATATAGTAACATACAGACATGAGCTAAAATTGAAAAGTTTGTAATATTCAGTGCTCTAGTTTAATTAGAGGAAGCATCTCAAAAAGCAATGGAGTAAAAAAAAAAACAAAAAAAAAACAAAACAAAACGTCTGAGATCCGAGTTATTAAGTCTGTAAGGGTGTTTTAACACCTAGTGCCCTAAAGCAAACTGGTTTGGGAGTCACTGGCCCAAAGCTCGTTACATGGATCGAAGATGTTGCAAAAAATATATATATTTGAAGTCTGAGTAATTAAGTTCGTAGGGGTGTCTTAACACCTGGTGTCCTAAAACCAACTGGTTTGGGAGTCACCGACCCAACACTCGCTACATAGACGGAAAATTTGTATATATAAAAAAAAATCAAAGAAAAAAATCAGAAAAATGAGAAAAATTATTCCATTGCTACTAAAAGGTGTTAAATCTGATAGAACTTTAGGACAAAAATATTACTCTCTTATCAACTGCACTTATGACTGTTGTGGGAAAAAATGAGATTTTTAATATTTTGTTGGCTGTGTATATGAAGAATGGTAAAAATAATCGGAGAATTTACTTATTCTGTAATTTAGAATGAAACAAAACAATTATTGACTTGGAGTAGAAGTTTCACCTGATTAGTCACTACATCTTTTTTTCTCTTTTCGCTTGTCTTTTTGATTTTGTGTGCATTATTTTTACTACCTTTTTACTTTTGTAAAATGTTTGTGGGTATCATTGTTGTAAACCCTCACGAGACTACAACTCGTCCACTAGGGACACCTAGGGGTTTAAAGGCTTGTTGCATATGCTAAATGCAACCGTGATCCCTACGAAAGTGGCTTAGTTTAATTTTAATTTTATTTTATTATTTTGCTCGAGGACTAGCAAAATGTTAGCTTGGGGGTGTGATGAGCGGAAAATATATCAATATTTACCGCCCCTTTTACTTAATATTTTGTTTAGTTCTCGGGTTTGATGAACGTTTCGATGTGTTTTAGTTTATTTTGCAGATAAAATAATATTGGACTTAATGAAATCATTTAGGACGAAATATGGGTCAAATAAGGGCAATTATTGGACTTGATATTTTAATTTTGGAGATTGGAAACTTGAAAGGGCGTTTTGACGAAGTGTAGTTTTGGAAATTCCAGTTTTGCGCATCTGTCGTAATTTGGGCATAACGTTTTACTCAGATATCGGATTGAGCTGATTCAAGTTCCAGATTAAAGAAGACTCAAAGATCTACAACTTTGAAAGACAAAATAATTTCGAATTATGAAGATTTCATGCCCGAAATTGATGAACCATCCAGAAGTGTGTAGTGTGTAATTATTAAAGTCACTTTCAATCATTTTCAAAGTAAAAAATAAATTAATAAATAAATAATAAAAATTATCAAATCATCACCAAACATGATAAGAGATTAGTGGAGCAATTAATAATGGATTTGGTGGAGCAATTAGTGGAGCAATTAATAATTGATTTGGTGGATGATTTGATGGAGGCAAAATTTTGCCTATAAATACCAAGCCATTTCATTTGTAAAATTCATACTTTCTTCTAAGGAATTCCTTAAGAATACTAAGAAGATTGTATCTTGTTTGTTTATTTACAGCTTTCAGTAATTAATTTTCGTTTTCGCACTTTCTTTTCTTTACTTTTCAGTTTTTACTTTCCGCAATTTACTTTTACGCACATTACTTTTCTTTATTTAATTTTCAGTTTTTACTTTTCAGTAATGAGGAGGTAACTCCCCTTTGCTGGGGTAAAAGGTAAAACTTTTATTACTAATATTTAGATTAATCTCCCTTAATTATAATATATAAACTAGTTAAAACCTGACTTAACGAGGATACCGCCATATTGGTCGGTTGGTAATTATTTAAATTGGTTTTAACCTGACTAAACTGGATACCGCCTGATTGGTCGGTTGGTAATTAATTATTAATTTGACTTAATCTGGATACCGCCTATATGGCTGGTTGGTAATTATCATGCAAAGTTAATATATTATATTAAGGGAGATATCTAAAATAGAAGTAATAAAAGTGGATCCTTTTACCTCAGCATTTTCTTTTATTGTAATTTTACTTTATTTACTTTCGCAAATTTACTTTTCAGCAATTTACATTTTCAGCATTTTACTTTTCAGCAATTTACTTTTCAGTATTTAATTTTTAGTATTTTACTTTATGTCTTTTATATTATTTAAGTTTTTTTTACTACCTGTAAATATGTGTCGTAACTAAGCCAGTTATCTGAGGTTGTGATGAAATCCAATATCACCGGTTTATAAGGGTTTAATTATAGTTTGGGTAATATAAAGGTTTATTTATTGAGTCTTAATCTTAATGCTTTTTATTAACTGGCCATTAATAAAATTGAACTGGTAAATCTAAAATGAACTAGACATAGGGATTTTAGGTTTAAGACCTTAGACTTAATAACTCACGATCTTCCTTGAGGATATATAACCCTTTTAATAGATTTCCTTACATGATAGGAATATACCTGTCGGGCGGGGGTAGCCATAATTGGAACTTAATCTTAATGAATCTAGTAATTGGTTGACATAGACATATGGTTCAATTGGATTATACTAGGTATTTGAAATTGACCATCGGAAGAGGCTTTTACATAAATTAGTGTTCCAGGTTAATAAATCAATATATACCCAACTTTAAGATAACCACTTCATCTTCTAAATAATATTGGAATTAATCACAACCCTGGGTTTTTATAAATTTGGATTTTTCTCAACCTACTTTTAAGCAATTTTATTTACTTGTTTTAAATTTAGAATCATCGTCATTTCAAATCAATCAATCAAACAACCTGTTAGATACTGGTAATCAGTTGGCCCCATAAATTAATAACAAAAAGGTTTTAAGTCCTCGTGGGATCGATACTTTTTATACTACTTGAACGATACGTGCGCTTGCGTTATACGTCTGTGATTACGCCGGTCACTCATAACCGAAGTTTATGCCCAATCCAGACAATTCTTTCATTCTGCCGAGGAAATCATTGATATGGTCCACCACAGCTGTACCTTCGTCGAATTTCAACCTCATCATCTTCTTGATGTAGTACAGCTTGTTGTTGTCAGTCTTTGCTCGAAAAAGCTCCGCCAACTTTCTCCAAAAGACACGTGCATTTGTATCTTCACTAACATGATTCACGATACTGTCGTCGATCCACTGATGAATAGTATTGCATGTTCTGGTGAAGATATTCCACCTTTCTTCGGACATTGCTTTTGGTTTCTCCTCCAGAAAAACTGACCCATCATAGTTATTCACATATAGAAGGTCTGGTTGGGGGTTTTAAGGGGGAATATCGGTAACACAGCGGAATAGTGGAAAATCAAAATTTTCCGATTTCAAAATTTTTCTCGAATCAATTAAATAAATTTATTTATTTAATTATCCAATTATAAAATTCTGAAAAATTACACAAGAGGTCAAATTTCTTGATAATTACCGAATTGCCCCAAAACTTTGTAAATTGATTATTTTAGCCCAAAAATTATCAAATATAATTTGGGATGATTCTAAATCATTTCTAAAATATTTTTCAACACATCTAATGCATCAAAATCAGATTCACACAAATCCCCAATTTTTCTGAAATTGCCGAGAGAGCCACAAATTTTCAATTAATTACGATTTGGTCCTTTTGTTCAAAACAAGCCAAGATCAAATCCAATCAACCTAAAATTTTACATGCATCATATTCATATCATAATACATCACATATATGAAAAGCCCAAAATTTGGAGTGGGTTATGAACCCTAATTTTTCAATTTCATCAAATTGTCCAATTTCACCAAATTTACAAAATCCAACACTTTAATCCATTCAATACTTCACCAATCAAGCCTCACCACTTTGAAAGAACTCTAGAACAATTCTAGGTTACCAGGAAGTGGCTTACTAACTCTAGAATGACAACTTTGATTTTCAAAGAATCAAAAGTAAGCCTTTGAAACCATTTCAAGGCTACTTACATACACACATCTTTCATTCAAGTTCACAACAATTAAAACACAAACTATAAGTAGAGAGACAACATCAAAGCAACACAAGATGAAGCTAAGCATGTTAGAAACATTTTTCATGTTGGAAGATTTGAAAGAAAACTTACAAAACCTTAAGATTTCCAAGTTTTTCCTTCTTTTCTTCAAACTTTTCTCTCAACTACTTTTGTGTTTCATTTTGTGACTTATGAATCCTTAAACCCTAAAAATGAAATAAAACAATATATACTCACCCAAATCAAGCCCTTGGCCGAAATTGTAGTAAGAAAAAAATCTAGATATTTTTCATTTGTTTCATTTAAAGCTTACTTTATCAACTTGCAATTTGATCATTACATCTTAATGAAAATTCAAAAAGTCAAAAAAAGCAACTTAAAAATATAACAATTATATTTATAGGTATATGGCTGAAAATTGATAAAAAATAAAGGAAAAAATATTTCAATTTTAACAATTTAAAATAAATATCCAAGGAAGTCAAATCCAATTTGACTACCATTTCCTTTACTTTAAAGTCAATAATAATACTTATAATCATTTCCTAACTTTATCATTTGGTGAGATATTTATATTTTAATTATATTAATCATTTAACAATTAAATAATTAAATAATTAATTAAATACAAATATCTCAAATACATGTATTATATTTACTTTAAATATCTCAAATACATATATTAATGATATATGTCAAATACCTTTATTTGACAATTTATTAATGTGTATTTAATAATATCATATATTAAATACAAACACACATTAATTAGGAAACGATGGTTCGGCCTGTTCGCATGTATATTTCGTTTAACGTTTAAACGATTTATAAATAATCATCATTATTCGTAAAAGTTGCCCTAGTACTCTATAAGTATATTTCATTAGTGAGACTCTCTAGATTTGGTATATCCGTCATAAAATCAAATTTCGTGTCCATAATTTACCCACCCGTAAATTATGACGACCACGGATAAACTAGCTGAATCATACAGGTCGAGGTCATTGCATACATATAATCCATCCGTCACAGGTATCCGGATAATACCAGAGATATAGATGTAAACGTCAAATCTCTATAGGTATTATCTCGTCGACGTATCTATTAGCAATCTCTAAATAACATTCGGAACTTACTTCCGAAGTATATTGTGGCCACAAATTTAACAAACTGCTAATCATGTATGGACTACCTATGTTCTGTACACAAAACTGACGGATCCTATCTTGATACACACAGGATATCCTGAGGATCGGTCCACACCCAACGAACAGACAGAGGTCTGATCTAAATAGATCACTGACGTGACTGCCATCTAAGTGTGAATGATGTCTCATACATCCACAGTGGTATCTCAAGTTGAATGACCACTATGCTATTCAACCCGAGAAGATTCTTATTGACGTTGGTGTACCATCCATTAAGAATCTTTGGTGATTCGTTCAGTGTTTATCCACTATAAACACCTACACATCTATACGAGTCTCTCTATACTCATGGTTCATTGGGATAAACCATCGGACCAAGTCTCGATATACGACATGTACTGGTCTCAACAGATTTGACTAACCGACCCGTGTTAGTGAATCTTGACCAGGAACTATATTTGATAATATACATTAGCAGTGACACTTCCCAATGTCAATTACAAACTAGCTTTGTAACTGTGTACTGCATTATATATTATCGAGTCTTTGTCTAATATATACATATCACTAAACAATATTTAGTTTCAATCTAATCGTAATCAGATCGAATACGTATATAAAAACAAGAGGTGCAACCATAAATAAGTAATATTATGGAAAAGGGGATGTTCGTATTCATGAATCAGACATAAATACGGTCCGGATTGGCGCTCTGAGCACCAACCCCAATAGTTTCTCCCTCTTGCTCTAGTGCCAATCCACTGTATCATATACACATCTCAATGTGTATTGTATACTCATGGCTCTCAAAAGATCACCTAACACTTAAGAGATAGGCAACAAGAAGTAGGTCCGCTATTACATATTGAGTTTTTCAAACAAACTCCATCGTTTCCCATAGTCAGCATCATTCATATTTTGTAGAATCTAAATTATACATTAATATGACTCTGATGCTACATCAATATTGTGCTACAACTACTGAGTTGTCCAAGTATTTAGGGATCAAATCCAAAATACTATGAAGACAACCGCAAACACAACAACTACAAAACTTCTAATTTATAAGGTCACTATGCAACTTCATAAGTCAATACTTCATAAGTTGCATCTAATTCCACTAAATAGTAGAATCTTTCGTGACACTCCTACTACATCTTTTGTGACTCTTTATGACGTAGACTGTCTAACGTCATAATTAGTCTCAAAACTAATATGACCATATTGGTTGCAGAATGTATTCTCCATGAATTAGAAACTCATTATTAATATCTCAAAGATCACAAAGAACGTGTTTCAAGATCCATCATATGGTCTATAGGATATCAAAATAACTCGAAACAATTACGATTAAATCGATATCTATAATCGCACATTATAAAGTATTCATTATGTCATCATCAAATGATACATAAGATTGATTAGACATTCTAATCAATATCTCTTTCGAAAAAGGAATCATCATTTACGAAAGATGAATACTTTATATAAGACACACAATAACTGTCCAACAGTTATACTAACTGTCATACAGATAGCCTAGTTATGTCCTTTATTAGATCATATCTAATGCACGACTAATATGAGTATCTCACAAGTCTCCAAGTTTTATATCATATATAAAACTTTATATCAAATATAACAAGAGACTACTCCCACTGCTTTCACGGAGTAAAGAAGACTTAGGTAAATCTTTTACCTTACAAACATCTCATTATTACTATAATAATGATAATGTTGTTAGGATATATAACACTAGAAAGTAATTTGTACGCTCCCACTAACCCTTCAAGCACATATGTATTCTCTATACTTTGACAAGATCAGACAATCTGACTGATATCAAAAATAGAGAATACGGATTTCCGAAAGACTTATCCGAGTCTACAATAGGCTCTATAAGCTAGCACACTAAACTACGATCTCAGCATAACACAAACTCTAGGGCCAATCCAGAATGAACTCTTCAAACAAAGAAATCACAACTCATCTCTTATCTGAATAAGTCATTCAAAAAATGACACTTTGCATTCTTTAGCTAAAATGTACAGTTTAATATCAACATTAACCAATATATCTTTAATTGTTCAATTAGTATGACTAGAGACAAGTTTCCTCAGAATCTATAATAGATTGCTGAATATAACTTTTCTCATTGTCATACTGTAAAGGTCAAACCTTTAATAAGCTCACATTGCTTTCGCTGCGCAAACAATTAGCACATATCATGAACTAATTCATAATGAAAGCTTAATCAAGTTCAAAACTTGATCGTAGTAAGCTATGAACAATCTTAGATCTATGGTTCAATGGTGAACTTCCAGAATCGATATCAAATATCGCTTCCATTATAAGTTATAGGATAATTTTCTTCAATAAGAAAACAACAAAACCATTAAGTATCAAATACTCGTAAATGATTCTGTTATCCTATTGGACTTGTACGAGAAGAGTATAAGGGTTGTTTCATCTTATTAATTACGTAGTTCCAATTATAGTTTATCATTCTCACATTTGACTTCAATAAGTCAAGTCTTTTTTACAATAATTAACATCTGATGTTACACACCAAGTAATAAAACGATTTTATTACTTAAGGTCGTAGGAAAGATATTTTATTAAATACAATACAATATTCTTAAAATAGAATAAATGATAAACTTTTACTTATACCTCCGAGGTGTAAGTAATTTCCATTATATAACTATTATATAAATAGAAAGATTCAATCTCAAACTTTTCAAGATTTGGATTTTCTACCTATACATATCATATATGCAACTGTGGAAATTAATGGAACCTAAATTAAAAGGATGAACTAGTGTTACTGGAGCATATCCCCAAGAGTATTGAAACTAATTTGGTAACATTCAATATCAAACGAATCAAATCATATAAGATTCGACTGCTGCCACTACTCAATTTCATCAAGATGGAATCGTGGAAGAATAATATTGAATAAGAATCATATTTACTGAATAACTTTACAACTAATTGCTTTAAATTCATATGTTTGATCGTATCAAATATCTTTGAACAGTTCAAAGACATGTAATGAATTTTAATGATAGAGTTCTCACAAAACTTCAGATTGAATATATTTGAACAAGTCAAAAATGTTCAACCTACGTTTCATCAGAACAGATTGAAAGTTCTTGATCATTTCAAGACGTTCAATATGTGTTCTTTTAGAAACACGTAACTATGTTATGACAATTCATAAACTAAGTTACGAAGTAAAGAAAACTACCTTAAGCAATTACAATTCATTAAAACTACATACATCTAATGTATCAGTTTAATGAATCTGGTGGTCCAATGACAAATCATTGGTTAAACGAGATTTTAATCACCTTCCTTAATACAATATTCATTAAATGGATAAGGATGTGTGGTGTGATCTTGTATCAAACCATCATTTACCATACGGAATAAGCATCTAATGCTTAAGTGATTAACTCATAAAACACCGTTCTAAATTATTTATTTTACCGAATAATTTTTCTTAATGTTTATCTCTACGCCAATGACACTACTAGTTATATTTAAAATATATAACAATTATTTATAAAGAACAAGTAACTATCCAATAGTCGCGAGTTCCGATATCAAATATCAAAACAATCGTTAACTAATATTTTTAAATAACTAGATGGGAGATCTGGTATCCAATACCTATAGTTGTAGTATTGTGAAAATCGATATTTTCTATACAAACAATACGCATCTCCTTTCTTTAGCTTTACTATTTGCATTCAACTATTCACAACAATTGTAAATAATTGATTAGCAAATTGTGTGAGACACATTGCCTCTACAGGTCATTAAAGCTAAGAAATGTCATTACTAGATAAACAAATACCTAATGGGGCTTTCTTAATACCAGTCAAGAATCTCGAGACATGAACTAATTCAAGTCAATTCTTACTGCATAAGAAACTATTATCTCTAAAGTATTATATCCTAAAAAGGATATCTATCTAGATTATCTATCATGACTTAGAAACTAAGTCATTAACCATATTGATTTTTGAAGAAAATCGGAACAATAGTTCCCGATGGTTAAGACCAATCTAATAATATCATAGTCTAGTAGTATCTAGAACCTATTCTAGAATAACTGCAACCAAGAGTCAAGTCAGATAACATATCAAAATATGTGGTGCAGTGAATTAAAAGTTTAATTCTATCTAATATAGATTAAGGAAAACAAACAAACGACTATTTCCATAATAATACACACTGCCTAAGTTAAGGAATATTTTAAACTTAGCAGTGCCTCCCACTATTTTACATAATACCGTAATCCCCAACGGAAAAACGAGAATTCAATAATTAAATCGAAATCCATAATGGGAAGTGGACCCCATGAATATATTTCGACTCACAGCAGAGGCACGGTCTCGCCTACGTATATTCACAGGTAGACAACTCATTTGTCAATCACTCAATAGTGACTCCGAGGTTCCGGTCCTGGTCGTTTCTCATTGTCGCTGCTAAGGCAGGCCCACAAGGAGAACATACCAAGGTTAAACTCGTCAATGATAACTCAAGTTACTTGCGTAACCCTGACAGCTAGGGCACGTTCAGGATTCCGCTTTCGCTTGAATTTATCTAGTATCTAATATACATCCGGCATAAATAAATCTCTATCGGCTACACCCTTACAAGCAGAGGCACGGTCTCGAATGTAGTCACAGAAAAATATTTATAAACCGTATTGACAAGACGGACCAAGAAAACAAGTATTCCAAATACCGTTTACTTTAAAACCTTTTTAAGCGGGGATATTCCATAAAACGTCATACACTTTAAATTTAATCAAATAAATGAAAGCATGCATGTATCAAGTAAAGAAAAGAACAAACACTAGATTTAAAAGGACTAATCATATCGGTATGTCCAGAATCAGACTTGCTCTGATACCATTTTGTTGGGGTTTTAAGGGGTAATATCGGTAACACAGCGGAATAGTGGAAAATCAAAATTTTCCGATTTCAAAATTTTTCTCGGATCAATTAAATAAACTTATTTATTTAATTATCCAATTATCAAAATTCTGAAAAATTACACAAGAGATCAAATTTCTTGGTAATTACCGAATTGCCCCAAAACTTTGTAAATTGATTATTTTAGCCAAAAATTATCAAATATAATTTTAGATGATTCTAAATCATTTCTAAAATATTTTTCAAAACATCTAAGGCATCAAAATCAGATTTCACACAAATCCCCAATTTTTCTGAAATTGCCGAGAGAGCCACAAATTTTCAATTAATTGTGATTTGGTCCTTTTTGCTCAAAACAAGCCAAGATCAAATCCAATCAACCTAAAATTTTACATGCATCATATTCATACCATAATACATCACATATATGAAAAGCTCAAAATTTGGAGTGGGTTATGAACCCTAATTTTTTTAATTTCATCAAATTGTCCAATTTCACCAAATTTACAAAATCCAACACTTTAATCCATTCAATACTTCACCAATCAAGCCTCACCACTTGAAATAACTCTAGAACAATTCTAGGTCACCAAGGAGTGGCTTACTAACTCTAGAATGACAACTTTGATTTTCAAAGAATCAAAAGTAAGCCTTTGAAACCATTTCAAGGCTACTTACATACACACATCTTTCATTCAAGTTCACAATAATTAAAACACAAACTATAAGTAGAGAGACAACATCAAAGCAACACAAGATGAAGCTAAGCATTTTAGAAACATTTTTCATGTTGGAAGATTTGAAAGAAAACTTACAAAACCTTAGATTTCCAAGCTTTTCCTTCTTTTCTTCAAACTTTTCTCTCAACTACTTTTGTGTTTCATTTTGTGACTTATGAATCCTTAACCCTAAAAATGAAACAAAACAATATATACTCACCCAAATCAAGCCCTTGGCCGAAATTGTAGTAAGAAAAATATCTAGATATTTTTCATTTGTTTCATTTAAAGCTTACTTAATCAACTTGCAATTTGATTGATCATTACATCTTTAATGAAAATTCAACAAGTCAACAAAAGCAACTTAAAAATATAACAATTATATTTATATATGTATATGGCCGAAAATTGATAAAAAATAAAGGAAAAAATATTTCAATTTTAACAATTTAAAATAAATATCCAAGGAAGTAAAATCCAATTTGACTACCATTTCCTTTACTTTAAAGTCAATAATTAACACTTATAATCATTTCCTAACTTTATCATTTGGTGAGATATTTATATTTTAATTATATTAATCATTTAACAATTAAATAATTAAATAATTAATTAAATACAAATATCTCAAATACATGTATTATATTTACTTTAAATATCTCAAATACATATATTAATGATATATGTCAAATACCTTTATTTGACAATTTATTAATGTGTTTTAATAATATCATATATTAAATACAAACACACATTAATTAGGAAACGACAGTTCAGCCCGTTCGCATGTATATTTCGTTTAACGTTTAAACGATTTATAAATAATCATCATTATTCATAAAAGTTGCCCTAGTGCTCTACTACGAGTATATTTCATTATTGAGACTCTCTAGATTCAGGTATATCCATCATAAAATCAAATTTCGTGTCCATAATTTACCCACCCGTAAATTATGACGACCACGGATAAACTAGCTGAATCATACAGGTCGAGGTCATTGCATACGTATAATCCCTCCGTCACAGGTATCCGGATAATACCAGAGATATAGATCTAAACGTCAAATCTCTATAGGTATTATCTCGTCGACGTATCTATTAGCAATCTCTAAATAACATTCGAAACTTACTTCCGAAGTATACTGTGGCCACAGATTTAACAGACTGCTAATCATATATGGACTACCTATGCTCTGTACACAGAACTGACGGATCCTATCTTGATACACACAGGATATCCTGAGGATCGGTCCACACCCAACGAACAGACGGAGGTCTGATCTAAATAGATCACTGACGTGACTGCCATCTAAGTGTGAAGATGTCTCATACATCCACAGTGGTATCTCAAGTCGAATGACCACTATGCTACTCAACCCGAGAAGATTCTTATTGATGTTGGTGTACCATCCATTAAGAATCTTCGGTGAGTCGTTCAGTGTTTATCCACTATAAACACCTACACGTCTATACGAGTCTCCCTAGACTCATGGTTCATTGGGATAAACCATCGGACCAAGTCTCGATATACGACATGTACTGGTCTCAACAGATTTGACTAACCGACCCGTGTTAGTGAATCTTGACCAGGAACTGTATTTGATAATATACATTTAGCAGTGACACTTCCCAATGTCAATTACAAACTAGCTTTGTAACTGTGTACTGCATTATATATTATCGAGTCTTTGTCTAATATATACATATCACTAAACAATATTTAGTTTCAATCTAATCGTAATCAGATCGAATACGTATATAAAAACAAGAGGTGCAACCATAAATAAGTAATATTATGGAAAAATGGGATGTTCGTATTCATGAATCAGACATATATATGGTCCGGATTGGCGCTCTGAGCACCAACCCCAACGGTCTTTCATCATTCCTCTCCATGTGAAATAATTGGTACTAGTCAACAAAATCATATTTCCATTGCCCCCATCAATCATAAAAAATTCAAAGTAGAATTTCAAAAAATAGAGTTCACAGTTGCGTCTGGAATGGTCGAAAATGGTGGAAATGACACTTAGTTTGTCAAAATCCGACACAAGGACCAAAATATAAAATTTCAAAAATTACTTGGGTCAAAGTGTAATTTCCAAAAATTAAGGGGCCAAAATGCAATTTTGAGAAAGTATAGTGACCTTTCTGAAATTTACCAGTTTTTTTGCTGACGTGGCACTGGTGCTGACGTGTCGCTGACTGGATGACACGTGGATGCTGATTGGGCAGAGGACGTGGCACGCTGACTGGGCTGCTGACTGGATGCTGACGTGGCGCTGACTGGATGCTGATGTGGCGGCTGACTCAACGTCTTCAACCTTCAGCTGGCGCATGCGGTGCGTGTGCGCGTGGCGGCGCGTGAGGAGCTCTCTGGAAAGCGCGTGCGGCTTACAGGGACCTCCGTTCGATCGCCAGAAAATACCACCATGCTTGTCCCGACGTGAAAAAACTGATGGTATGCTCAAAACCGATTTTTGACAACTTTCGTCGGAATCGATTTTCCGAACCGAAGCTCTGTTTCTGAGTTTCGGGATCCCTCCGTGGAACCTTAGCTCATGATACCACTTGTTGTGATAAAAACACACACAATAGAGGAGAAATGAGAGAAAACTCTTCTTTTATTACTATAAACAAAAGAATTATTAAGCAAAAACCAATGCTTTACAAAAAACTCTCAAACCTCTTTACTCTTATTACACTCTATTTGGGATGCTTTAGAATGAGATTTGAGCTCCTTTTTATAGTGGCAAAACGTGTGCACTATTGCAACACATTTTGGCAGTTGGCAAAACATGTTGCCACTTTGCCAATTTTTCAACCTTCTGCAGCTGGCCAACTTGGCCAGCTGCAACACAACATGCATGCATTGCATGCATGCTGTAATGCATCAATTTCATCCACCTCGCTCTCAGGGGGTGTGGTTTGGTGGCAAATAACTTATGACATGATTGTCATGTCACGAGTTCGAATCTAGGGGTTCATTTCTTGCAGGAGGTTTTATCTGCTCCGCTTAAGCCGGAGTATGGTGGTTTGGCAACGATGTTTTCAACATTTCCAAAAAAAAAAGATTTCATCCACCTATATAATGGTGATTTCATCTGAACCATTTATCTCAGCATTTGACTTATTGTTAGAGGTTTCATTTCGATTTTTTTTTAAAATTTTTCAATTTTTTATTTATTTATTTATCCCAGAAGCAGTTTGATGATGAATGGGTAAACCAAGTTGCTACAAATATGCGGGAGCGCATAAGACAAGGTCTCGGGGGAGCCGGTGAGAAAGATAGTTCGATAGATGCCACAGCCTTTACGAGGATGGGTACCTCTGGACAAAAAGAGACTTTGGATGAGCCGGGCTTTGGATGCAAGAGATCGATTCAATAGGAGATTTTGACGCTAAAAAAAGTGAACCTTGATTAATATTCTCAGTGAATGAAATTTATTTGGTAGCGATTTTGATAATTTCATAAATTTTTTTATTCTAAGATTATGTTGAATTAAAAACATTAATTTCAAAGATAACAGAAACGATAGAAAAAATTAATGGAATATTAACAATAAAACTAGAGGTGTCAAAACGAATCAACGAATCATTTTGTATCGAATTCTAAACGAATCGAATCAAAATGTGATGGATTTGTATTCGATTCGTTTCTTAAATGAATCGAATACGAATATTCGTGTAGTCGTGATATTATTAAATAATATTATTTACCATAATTTATATACATTAATTCTTCATAAATATATACATATGAAATATGTAATTAATATATCGCTTTAAAACAATCGAATCGAACAAATAAACGAATTCTAAGCTAAATTGTCACCCCTAAATAAAACCAATAAAAAGATTCAATCTAAAAACATACCAAATTATAATTATAATAAAATTAACCCGCACATCGCCTGCTTGAAGCTAGATTTTTCAAAAAAAAAAGAAGCTAGATTTTACAAAATTAATGAACATGATGTCAGATCTGGCGAGCTTCATGTAATATCAAAGGAGGTAAAACCGCCTCCAAAATACAATTGAAGTTGGCTAAGCAGGAGGAGGACAATTTTGGGCAAAAGCAGAAAATGCCGGAGACTCAGAAACTCAAGTGCTTAGCGTTGTTAGGAACCGGAGCTGTTTTAGGCTCTGTTTCTACCATCTTTCTTTATAGGCTTTTTTCAAGGTAAAAACTCCCTTCAATCAATCAAGAAATTGGAACCCATTTTTTTTTTTTATTTTATTTTTTTATTTGCAGAAGAATTATAGCGCCGTCACGCTCCAAAACTTTTCAACTGAATGGTATTTTCTTTCTTTCTTTCTTTCTTTCTTCTTCTTTCTTTCTCTTAAATTAGTGGTTATTATTGTAGTCGATAAAATAAAAATAAAAGTAAAATTAATCACATAAAGAGCTTGCTTCTGAGACTGATATCATTAATGGGATGCCTGCTTTAGACCTTCTAAAAGACGAAATAGTTGCTGAACAATTGACCAGGTAACCATGATTTTCACATGCTAATTAATCATTATTTTCATTTTACTATGAAGCTAATTTTTTTTTTCAGCATTTACCTGAGTGTATTTTATTTTACTCTTTATTACTAGGAATATTCAGTTCTTTGGGCTCGAGTCTCAGCAGAAAGTGAGTGCATCGTATGTTGTTGTCATTGGTCTTGGAGGTGTTGGGAGTCACGCTGCTGCCATGCTCTTGAGATCAGGAGTCGGTAGGCTCCTCCTTGTGGATTTTGACCAGGTTAGCTTGCCTTTTTAGTTATAGCTTTTAGTAGTACATTTTTTTGCTAGATGTTGTTCACCCACATACACCTTTATTAACTTTTTAATCTTTGATTTACTACTTAGCTTTTTCAGGCAACAAGTTGTACACTAATCATATAATTACCTCCAGCATCATGAACAAAAAAATACTTGGCATTTAATGGCTATTTCTCACTCACTGCATTGCAGGGTTCAAATTGTAGCTATGACTATAGCTCATGGCAAACTTATACTTGTGATTTATTCGTTCAATTTAGAAGAGCATTTGTCTTTATTGGTTTGTGATGTGTAAGAACGGGTTGGACTTGGAGAATTCTGATCACATGTTTCTTTACTGGTCTGCATCTTCAAATTTGTTGTATACATTGTTCAACTGCTATTTATTCTTTCATTCCTCCGTTTTATGTTTCTTCACTTGAATGGAATTTAATGTGCCTTGAGAAGAGGTAGAAAGGCGCTGGATTTTGTTTAACTGCTGTGTACTTGCTGTTTTATTGGCTTCTTTGGCCGGGACAAAATAGTAGGATTTGGGATGAAGCTAGAAAGAACAAGATTAACTTTAGTGGACACTGGACAGACCATATTTGGTTTCTTGATTCTCTTTCGGCATTGGTTTCTATTGAATTTAAGGTTATTTTTTCTTTTTCATTGAAGAAAATTAGGAAGCCATTGTTAGTTAGATAATCTTTCTTCCTTTTTTCTGTTTTAGGGTGATTTAGAATCTTTTTCTACCATCAAAGAAAATAAGGAAGCCACCTCTTTTTAATTTTGATGGAAGCATAGAAACAACATTAAAAAGAAAATGAATGTACAAAGAAGCCACCTTTTGTATTTTCAACTTATATGAATTTATAGTTTCTGGTCATAGAAAAAGGAAATGCACATGGCAGAATTAACATTTTGTATATTGTTCGTTTTAGTGCAGTTATATTCAGAAATTTAAAATTGATATGTTAGAAGAATAAATATTTTTCTGGTGTTTTTCAAAATAAAGACATTATTGATGCGTTTACATACTCATAATCGGAATACGGTGGAGTCGGAATGAAATGAAATCGGAATGGGCCGGACTGAGAAGAATGATGAATCGGAATGAGAATAAGTTGTTTATTTAGCCGTGGAAATCATTATCAGAATAAAGCAGTATTCTCATTAATGTGTTTACTTTATCTAGTAATCGGAATGATGTTAACAAGTTACTATACCCTTATTTCAAATTATTATTTAATAATTTATGATTGTTAATTATTAGTTTATTTAAATTACTAAATATATTAATTAATAATAAATTAATATATTTGTTAATAATTAATTAATATAATTTATTAATCTATTACTTTATTAATTATTTATTTTTTATTAATTATTAATTATTAATTTAATATTTTATTGTTGTAAGGTTAAACTTGTAATTTCCCACTATTTTTGTGAATGAGAATCCCATTCGCATAGGGAGTGATGGGAAATTAGGAATGAGAATCCCATTTCTCATTCCCAATTTTGTGGTATCCACCCAATTCCCCTATTATTTTACCCAAGTAAACATCTCAATTGAGAATCATTCCAATTCCTCTATTCCCATTCCCCCAAAGTAAACACACCATATATGTAATTTTGAAGGTCAAGGTACTATTTGATCTGCCGTTTAAATGAATGTATTTTTTTTGGAAAGGTAAATGAATGCATTTGAATGCTTGTAGTGCATTGTCTCTGGTATTGCCTTTTTATTTGTTTTTTGTTTTCACCTATGAGTATGCTGTGGTTACCAATATATTGAATGACTATAGCTATCAGATACCACTTATGAATGAAAAGTCTTTCCTTCATCATGGGATACTCGTGTCGGATGCCACAAGTCATCCTTGACATTGATACAAGAGTCCATTTTTACGTAGTTGGTTTACATCTAGCTGTACTTGGCACCACTTTTCCAAGTTAATCTTATGAAAACATATTTGCATACTAACCATTTCCTATCGATTTGAATTCAATGATTTTTTAATTTTTTATATATTAAATATGTGGTATTTTTCCATTTATTCTTATTGTTATTACAATTGTATCCTTGCCTTTGGCCATTCTACTCTCTCAATCTTACTAGTAATAATACCTAGAAGGCATTGCTAGCCAAAGTAGGATAATGGTTTTGCTTTACCTTATTTTTAAAGCAAAAATGGCAATATTTATTATTATTTTTTTTATTAATTTTTTTAATGACAAAAATAGTACTAAGCTTTAAATATAAATAAATAAAAGAGTGAGAGACATTCAAGAGAGACTCAATTTTATAATTTCAAAATCTGCATACAATTTATATATATTTCTATAGAAGTACTTATCATTTTCTTCATTATGTGAGAAGGTATCAGTTTCATCACTTAACCGGCATGCGGTTGCAACACGAGCAGATGTTGGTACTCCCAAAGCCTTGTGCCTCAAGAAGCATTTCTCATCAATCTTCCCAGAATGCCACATAGATGCAAAAGTGCTATTATATGATGCATCATCTGAAGAAGAAATTTTGTCTGGCCATCCGGATTTTGTTTTGGATTGCATTGATAACATTGATACTAAGGTACCTCTTCTTGCTTAAAAGTGTGGTTAAGTTTAGAACTATTTTTGGTCATTGCCAGAATTATTTCTTTAATGCTAGCTATTTACTATATTTTCAAACAAGGTATTCTTTTTGGATTTTTCTTGTTGAGTTAAAATGATCCTTCCTTTGGGTTATCTGTATTTTATGCATGACCAAGTAATTCCTATGATCATCTAAAGTTATGATACCTAGGCAACATTTCCATTTTACAATGTTTAAAAATACGTGGCGGCGCCTCGAGGCAGCCGGCCATTGAGGCGCGAGGCGGACCTCCTCGAGGCGGCGAGACGAGCGCCTCGATCCGAAAATCAAAAAAATAATTAAATTCATAATATCAGCATTATAAAAACATCAACAATCCAAAATGATGAAATGATAATTCTTAATAATAAATTTATTATAAATTTTTAGTAATTTTATAAATTAATAATTAATAATCTTAATTAAAAATATTTTTGTAATTTGTTAACAATTCATTGTGATTGTTAAAAAAAGCAAACACATTAATTGAAATAATATGTTATACATCATATTTTTTTTTATATAATGTTATACATTAAAGTTTTTTCGGATGAGTGAAAATACCATATTTTTATTAAATTAAAGAATCAGAGGGAGTAAGTATTGGGCAGTGCATTCAAAAAAAAAAAAAAAGTCTTGGGGGCAGTAGCCCAGTGTGGCAGTACAAAAAAAAATAAATAAATGGGTTATTTCTTAATAACTTGCGTTGAGATGCATTTTTGTTTTAGATTTAATAGACAACCTCCTAATGGGTTATTTCTTGTTAGATTTCGAATAACATTGTTGGGAACTCTCCTAAAAGCTATTAAGCTTTTTGATTAATAGTTATCCCAAATAGTGTTTGTTGGACTATGAGATTCTTTGTCAGAGTCTTGTTGGACTATGAGATTGTTTGTTTTGAATCTTGAAATTGACTTTCTGATCAGTTAATTAAATTCGATCATACAGTAAGATGATTCTATGTTTGTATGCATATGACAAGCTTATCATTATAGTTACCTGACTCCAAGGATGTTTATTCAAAGTTTAGTTTGGAGTCTTTTCTTCTGATCCTAAACTTTTGGAATTAATAGTTATTCAACGTGGCTCTCTTTATATATAGAGATGTTCAAATTGTAAACTGTGAAATTTTCATCTATAGTAGGTGGCACTTCTTGCTGCATGTGTACGTAGAGGTTTAAAGGTTCTATGTGCAACAGGAGCCGGCGCTAGAGCTGACCCAACAAGAATCCGTGTGGCTGATTTAAAAGAGTCAACAAATGACCCATTATCCCGAGCTGTAATGTATCTGGCTTGTTTCTTCTTGCATTTCTTTTATTGCTTAGCAAAGTATTAAATTCTGAAGTTTTTGGTTATATAGGGCTGCATTGCCCAGAAAATTAAATTTTTTTTTTAATTGACGATGCTAATTTCGTATGAATTTGGCACTAAAATGTAAAGTTCCTTGCAGATATTAATTCCTAATCAACCTCTTGCCTTTCTGTTTTATGGTGAATATTGATAGTTTTGAAGTAAATTGTTTATTGGTTATTTTTTTATAAGACATGAATGATAAATGTAAAGCCGTTTTGAATTTAATTTTCTAGGGCGCAAAATATATATCAGAACATGAAGAAAGAAGATTGCTGGTTAATGTTTCATGTAAAAGGGATCTTGGAATGTTATAGAAGTCATCATCTCTATGTTTACTAATTACAAATGAAGGGGCAGCCAAAGAATAATTCTGATGTTATGAAAAAGATTCCTAAAATCTTGCTTCAGTTGCAAATTTCACTTTCTTGTATTCTTAATCAAAATTCATAAATGATGTAGTATACTTGCAATAATCCTGATTGTTCCAGTGGCAATAGTTTTCCTTTGAAGCTTCATATTTTCTATTTTTCTTCTTTCTTTATTTTTTTAAGCCTCCCCAACTCTATCTGGATAAGTCTCGTACTATTTTTATTCTACTCAGGCTAGTAAATATTAATTAATGAGATAGAAAAGCTCATATGAATTAGAAACTCTCATCAAACAAAGATTTTTCCTGTTTTGAAATTTCCTTATGGAACCTTTTTAGAACGTTCGATATTTTGCTGCATATTCTCAGCTATGATTCATTGGTATTGGCACTCGAGCTTCATTTGCAAACAGAAGTGTAATAACAAGGATACCTGGGTTAACCGCAACTCCTCCAACAACACACCCATCAGTGGTTTTCGAGTCAACCAACTTTCGGCTTAACTACATGCATGAATATGCTATATAGATTTTATATCATGATTTTGATTTTCCATTTTTTTTTCAATCAAATTGCCCTTTTTCCTGTTATAGAGTTACCATTGCTCTGCACCGAACCCCTCCCTAAACTAAACTAATCCCCGTCCAAGGTTGGTTGGTGTATGGGAGATTGAACCCTTGACCTCTTGCTCTCATGGAAAGAGGCAAACCAATTGGGTTGACCCCTTGATGATATCTTTGAGGAGTTGAAAATGTGAAAAAATGTTTTGTATAATTCATTTTGACATTTTATACAGCCTTGAGAATGTCAGTTCAAGTACTTAGCTTCTAACTATTTATCTCTCCGTGAAACTGAAACCATCCAAGAGTTTCTACTTGAGATGTCAATATTAGGTTGACTGATTTCTAGATCTTCAGCCTCTGACAGATCCGTAGTTGCTCTACTAAATTTTATTGCATCAGTTGCTCAAATTCTGTTTTATTTTTGATTTGTTTACGGAAACAGATAAAGAAAACTGGAGGTACATCAAGAACAAGAATATGCATGAGTTATAATTGTTTATTGATGTCCCTAGTTATTCTGTCAAATTTTTTTCTCTATTTTGTATGTCTCCCTTTATTAATTAGAAGTCCCCTATTTTTTTTTTTTTTTTTTTTTTTTATATTTCACTACATATGCCTTGGTTGTTATTACACTGCACTAAATTTTGTACTTCATAAACTGACTTTTATGTGCCTGATGGAATTGTTATTTTTCAGGTAAGGCATCGTTTAAGGAAAGATTATGGCATTGAAGGTGGTATTCCTGTTGTTTTCTCATTAGAGAAACCTAAGGCAAAGCTGCTTCCATTCAAGGGGCCCAGTGGAGGAGAGGAAAACCCTTCTGATTATCAAGTAAGCATGTTTGGCTATTATTCCGAATTATTTTTTTTGCTTTTAGTTAGTACTGATGTTGATCATTCAGCATTCAGGTGATGAGACTGATTTACATAATCAGTAGAACATATTTAATAAACAAACAATAAATTTACATTCAAACTTCTTGTACTGTTATCAGATGGTGCCTGGATTCAGGGTTCGCATCATACCTGTTCTTGGTAGCATTCCTGCAATATTTGGACTGGTCATGGCCTCGTATGTTGTGACGCAACTTGCAGAACTGCAAGTTCACATGGAGCCTATAGTAAATATGGATCTCGACCATTACTGCATGCTTCATCGACGCCTTATTGAGCATGAGGAGTCATTATATGGTACAGCCATGGAAGTCCAGGTATGAAATATTCGTTTAAATTTGTTTTAGCTGAAAGTTGTATTTCTTGAGATTATCTTTCCATGTATTGAAGTCCAGGTAAAATGTTTGGCACTTTTATATTCTCTTAAGAGATTTTGTCAGCTATGATGATAGGTTGATGTAGGTTTTTTTCTTGAATGCTTTGCAGTGCTTGAGTTTCTGGACCTTTGGAGTTTTTATGAATCTTATTCCTCAACTTATTCTAATAATGTCTTGAAGATTGATAGCACTTGAACTGACATTACTAGTTTAGTATGTATTTCCTTTATTTTCACTCATCTTGTGGAGGTTTTTCTATATTTAGTTATTTTTAATTTCTTAAAGGTTTTTCCTTATTTAGTTATTTTTAATTTTTTAAAGGTTTTTCCTTTTATATCAGTTCATGAATCTTTGGTACTACATGCTAGGTTATAGATTTCGATTTCTGGAGTTATTTATCCTTGTGCATACAAAAAGAGAGACGTATAGGAGCGTGCACAAACTTATTACTTAACATGTTTGCAATGTGTAATAAATCAGTAAATGCAGCGGACTGGGGTGCTCTTTTTTACCGTGAGCCTTAATGTTTGTAAGGAAAGCTTGAAGAGTGGTTTGAGCTGTTAAAAGGAATTGGAACATTATATCTTCTCTTCTTTTGACTATGGATTGGAAAATATAATTTCGTCATACTTATACTATGGTTGTTATAATCATCTTTTCTACCAATTATATAAAAACCTAATGCATAATTTGAATTTACTATTAGCGTCCAATGATTCTGGGCTAGTGAATTGTGCTTTGGAGTCGATAGGCTATTAATTTTTTTGTTTCATTTTCAGTGGAAGTTGTTCCACTAGTTATTATTCAATTACTCACAAACTCAAAGCTACTATGAAAAACTTGTGGAATAAGTTAGAAAAATTATTTTCCTGAATTGTGTCTAGTGATTTGGCTTTGAATGAGTGCCTATTCTTTCAAGATTCTTCTTTCTTCTCCATTCATCTAAACTGGGAAGGGGTCTTGGCTTAATTTCTGTGAATAGGGGTTGCCTTTTGTTTGGAAATCAGATAGTCATTTAGATCCTATACTTTTGTCTTCGTTTGGTATTGTTCTCAAGCTTGGGGTTTACCTACATAACGCTTACTGTTATGTAAAAACTATTTACTTTTAAAAGTAATATTTACCAAACACTATCAACTTTTATTTCACAGCTAGAGCATCCATCCATTTCACAGTTATGGTTTAAAAGCCACACAACACCACCACAATACCAAACGGAGCCTTGGTTTGGTCAGCTGATTAATATTCAATTATATAAATATTTTTGTGATCTCCAGGGGTTCCTTTTTTGTTGACTTGCTCACTTCTCTGTACATGTTTTTTTTTTTTTTTAATATAAATTTCTGTTTCCTATATAAAAAAAGGAAAATAGTGCCTATTCCAGATTGGTGTGGCAGTTCTTTCTTATATTGTTCTTATCGCTAGAATAGTTTGATCATTTCATGTTTCCATTTAATGGCAATTATCTTTTTAATATAACCTTTTGTCACCTGCAAAACTTGTATGAGAAGAGATTTATATTGTCCAATTCTTGCATTGCCTCATATTCTATTTGTACATGGAAAAATATAAAAGATTGGAGTGCTGATATGCTGCTTGTCGGATTTTTTAGCTTTTGGTTTATTGATGATTCACCTTGTCTCAAATTACTTGACTGTCTTTCATCTTTTACAGGTAGATGTTGAAGAAGTGGTGTACGTTGCAAAAGAGTTGTGGCATGGACGAAGTGCTAGGGAGAATTCTGCAAAAGATGTGGGGCGTGGGATGTGGCGATCAGTCAATGAGTTAATCCTTGTGAGGTATGGTTTGCATCATATTCATAGTCATACTTTGTTTAAAACTTTTTTTTTTTGGTGGCTCGAAATCATAGATAACATGATCTTTTGCATATGTTGAATGTTAATAATGCATAACAGAAAGTTCTGGGGATACAGTTTTTTTTTTCCTAGATTGGTTTTTTTGAGGTTAATGCCAAGAATTATATGGTAGGATTAAGGACTAGAGTACTGATTAAGGTCACATTATGAACATCTGATAACTTTTCTCGACTATCTTA